>JANHFP010004193.1:29758-44642 GCA_032468135.1 Calamaria suluensis | reverse complement strand
AATCTCACTTTTCAAAATTTCCCAAGCTTCTTGAGTTGATTTCCCCTTGAAGATTCTCATCCATGGAATCCTTCTCACCTGCAAAGGAATGTTCTCACTTTTCATCTGGTTGGCAAAACACTCATGTTTATCTCCTGTTATACTCTTATGGCTGCCTATTATACACAAATAATCGTTTGGATTGTAAAAATATTCCATGTTCAGATAGATGTCACCAGCAACCATACATTTCAGCCATACAAATTTTAAGTGAATCATCTGGAATAATTCTTGCTCCCTTTTGAAAATGTAGTCATGACTGTAATTCACTTAATTTCCCAAAATTTGTCTGAAGGAACTATTTTTAACTTTCAAGAGAAGTTTCCAAGCTGTTTGAATCAGAAAAAGAAATCTTAGCCTCGGTGATAATTACAAATTATATCTGGCATGAGTCATTGTAGCATTACATACAATACTCAGCATGTAACTGTGCCTGCCAAACTTCTCAGAAGTCAGATTCTATATATTTATTCACATAAGTAAACAAAAAGCAATTAATACCAACTTCTTTCATATATTTATTTTTGTTGAGATTCGGTATGATTAAGTCAAGCTCTCAATGTAGGCCTACGTATGCAATTTTATCTTTAACGTTCTTTTGATATTATAAAAATAAAGCTCCTAAAGTTTTTTGTTATTATAATACTTGTAATTTTGCTAAGAAACATCAACATGGAAAAATTCACCTTCATTTCAACAAGCACCTGAAAGATATATTAAATTCCTATCAATATATTTATTTAGATAACAGTTTGAGTATCATTTTGAGTGGATTAATATTGCAATTCCTTAAAGGTGGAGATACAAGATGATATTGTACACAGGTTCCTAACAGTAAGTCCCATTCAATGGAATGAAATGAACCTACAAATAAATATATATATGATTAAATAATAGAATATGTAATTGCAGTCCGACAATAATAGAATATGTAATTGCAGTCAGACAATGCATCTTCTCTGAATTAACTGGATAATTTTATACAGGAGAAAAATACATGTACATTTTATTAACTTGGAAGGAAGGAATAGACCATAATCTACCACACTAATCTAAGGTGGTTGGCATATGTTATCAGTGTTAGTCTGGGTTGTTTATCATGGCCTGTTCACCTTGGGAGACCATTCTGGACATATACATGTCTGATGACATACCCTACAATTTCACTTAGCCACACAAGCCCATTCACAAGCCCTGAATTGTTTTATATGGTTTGCAAATTCAATGTGACTCTGGCAAGTATGCAACAACAAATGAACATAAAAAAATAATAACACTGCATTAAAGAACAACCCAATATTTAAAACATAAAATGACACTTGAAAATTGTAATTAAACAACCAAAAGGAGACTCCACTCAACTGAACCCTGATGCCTGGGGGAAAAGTCAGGTCATGATAACTTTTCTAAAGGCAAGCAGAGTTGGGCCCTGTTACATATAAGGAGATAATTTCATAGCCAAGGTTGGCCAACAAAAGGGCACACTTTCTAGATCCCTTGAGATGGCAAAGGTTAATAGAAGCATTGTAAGGAAAACACTCACTAAAAGCAAAATCAGAGCATTTGGAGATAGAAACAATAAATTACACTTCACTGGAAATACTTCCAGTGAGTTCCGTGTCAGCAGACTGCAGGCAAGAAACACAAGCAAGCTTCTCACAACATGGCAAAAAATATTGGAATAAGCCAATAAAAAATAAACTGGGTAATGTAATCACCCAATGCTTTCTCCTCTGTCTTTGATTAGGGTACTTTTCATACTTGTCGCATCCTCCCTGATGTTGTCAATATGTGCCATAAACATTGGTATTTATTTGTACTCTCTATTAACATAAGTGTAAGCATATGGGTTCTGCTAATTATTTCCACATTAGGGTTACAGCATTGGGATTTAGGTTACGTATTTACCTATTGCTACTAAAAGCCATACCACATGATACATTTATATATGCTCACTGTTGATTGGATGGTCTTTGCCACTAGCCTTCATATGGCAACATATGCAACATAGACATGTTTTTGGGAGAAAGAAATATGTAACTTATAAAGCTGATAACCAGGACCATCTCAAAGCCTATTGAGAGCTAGTGCACTTTGCAGTGTAACAATGATACAAGGATGTGGTTCCCTTAACTATCCACACCATTTAATTCTGGACAACTTCAGGATAGTTTTAAAGACTATTCTATAGCAAAGGGCATGAGTAACAAAAAGTTTCCACATCCTGGAATGACCACAACAAGACAAAGTGTGCAAAGAACCTGCCACCGCGGCTGCCAGAGCAAGAGCTGCAAGTCCAGGGGGAGACCCAGATTCTGTTCTAAATCTGAAGTGGAAATTTCGTATTGCCACTGGTTACACAATCAAAGATTCAGAAGCCATAGAAGACCTTCAGAGAAGTTGGGCATTGGGATGAAATCTTGATCACTTCACTTAATGGCTGGGGTAGAGATATACATATGACACTGACAATGATGGCCCTCTGAACCAGGCAACCATTTTTTCAGCAGGACTGAGATAAATTTATTCGGATTCTTCAAAAGGGAACTCTTTCACAGGCAGCAGAACCATACCATCCTAAGTATTTACTACTCCCTGAATCTAGGTCATATTGAGGTGAACTGAAGAATAATCTCGTGATTTTATCTGGGATGGTTTCAAGCCTGGTAGTCCTGAAAAAGTGAACAAGATCTTTGGACCTACAAATGTGGTTAGATGGTATAGAGCCATTCTCTTTCATAAGCTGCAAGAATTCTATCCATTTCTTTGGGACCAGCTGGCTATCCAGATAAGAGCTCAGAATAACTCTCAGGAATTCTACCCTCAGCATACAGACTGCCTCATGAGAACAGGTAAAGATGCTGCTATGCCGCAGGCAGGCTGTTACAAAAGAACTTCCAAATGATCCTTAAAATCCAACTTCACCAGTACAATTTAACATCTGCCTGTCTGTGGAGCAGAATCCTTGACAACATTCAGGGTCTCTTTATGGACAACACACATACCCCATGCACCCATGGGAGTTGTGATTAACTATTAATTGTTAATATATTTTTTTATGTTATGAATGAATACATGTACTGCTATCACACATTTTCAATTAACTTCTAAGAATCCTGAGATTGACTAAATTTAAAGAAAATGAAGTAAGGCAATCAAAACTAAGGAACAAGATCTACAAAAGTAAAGCTAAATATAAATTCCTGCCCTTCCATATAATTCATTCTGATAAAGATAAAAACAAGAGAAAGGAAATCTGATAAACGTGGAAGGAAGGAAACTGCTGAAGGCAAGCTAAAATAAGGATGGAGTATATATTTTTTAAGAAAATTAATTGAAAAACATAAGGAAGAAAGTTGTGGATCTAGTTTATTATTTTTACTAATCTGTAGCTTGCTAAAACTTTCTGGTTTTTATGATTCCTGATTGGGCAGCAATTCTTAAGTGACTTACAAAAAAGCTATTTTTTACTAGAGAGTTTATTAGGAAAATTAAGAAAATTATTAGTGATGTATTTGAAAAATCTTTAAATAAAATCCATCAATTTGTAAATCAGCTATGCTCCAGAGATATTTAAAAAAACTTAAACTATTTCAGAGATGCAAGTATGTGTAGGAAGATACCAAACCACTGAGGCAATTTCACAAGTAGCTGACAATGAGAGAAGTCAATTGAAATTTTGGAATATAAACCTAACACCAAGCTCGAAGAAAATCTGCAATTTTTAAAAGGACAAGTTTAGGATTTCTTTTTCAAGGACATTAACAAGGTTGGGAAATCCTTGAGAAAAAGAAAAGCTTATACTTGACAAACATTCTAGAGAAGAAAAAGATTTTATTCCATGAAGACAAGCTAGAATGAATAAATTAAACTTAATGAATCAATTGGAATTACGATGGATTTCTATCTGTCTGATATTTGTAATTGAAAGAAAATCTTAATCTAAAGTTTGAAATGCATTTTTCCTTTATATATAATGCTTACATAATTCCTAAAGTTTGTAAAATATTATTGAAAGTGTTTTTGAAAGTATCTATGTTAAGAGAATGTTAAAGCAGGCAATGTCCAACCTAGCAAAATTTTATCATGTTTCATTATGTCACATTAAAGTAAATAGCCTTAATTATTACTGCTAAGGTGTTTTGTACTGTAAAAGGGAAGCAACTTCTTTCAGAGAACTTGCAGCACAAAGCAATAATGGAACCTTATGTTCTATGTGGCTACCTCAAAAATAAAATTATTTATATTTAGAGTTATTTGCATTATTTGTTTAAACCCTCTGAATCATATAATGATTCATCCAAAGGTGACTGTGCAATGAAGAACATTAACACAAACCTTTTGAGGAGCGAAAGTGTTTGCTGGGAGCTGTAAAACCTCTTGTTCCATGCACATTTATGGCTGCCACTCTAAACTGGTACCACCTACTAGGTCTGATGTCAGCCAGTTGTAATCTCTCATCTGTGATCTGCAAAATAAAATCCAGTTAGCATACACATTTACTATTTTTGTGGACGCCATCAGTGGAACTTTTATGCTTTGCTTATTGAAAGAGGAATTCCTTTTCCTATTTTTCATGAAATAAAAATTGGACCAGGTAAAATTTTTCAATCATCTTCTTCAGCCATCCATTAAGTCTTCAGGATCCAACCCAAAGAACTTTTGTCTGACTGAATTAAGAAAAAACACCTGAAGTTACTAGAGATTGAACCTGGTATCTTTCATAGACGCAAACCATACTAGATGTACATGTGTCATCTTCTATGCATTTTTTCACACTATATCATTTTATACACACATCTTACCAGTTACATTTTATTTCTTTGTATAGTGATGAGCAGACCACTCTCATATGCAAACATCAACATGTATTAACTCTTTCAATGTTTTTTTCTCTGCTGTAAATGCTGCTGGAATCCATCCCACAGCATTATGTAGAAGCAGACAGTTTGCATATTACATATATATACTTTGCATGTGTATGTGTTTTATACCCTCTGTGTGTATGATATGCATACTGTCTGCTTCACACACACAATCTTGCACATTTTACTGTTACAAGTCAGCATGCAAATAAGCCCAAATCTTCCCTTTAAGACATCCCCCTAAACTGAAGGCCATAGTAAATGAGATTTGTATCATCTGTTTATTATTAACCATGATTAAACACTGTCTCAAATCAGAGTTAAAGAAAACAGATGCATGCAGGTAATTCCTCCATTCTGTTCCCAAATAAAACAAATACATCTATAACATATGCAATAATGGCCCAAATGGTGAAGACTGGTAGAATCTCTTTCAAGTCCAGAACACAGAATTACCTGACATCTTTCTACCAGAACCAGAGATGATCCACCCTAACCCTAACCCACTGATATATATTTGCATATTGCTCCGAACAATCAGGCTCCTAATTTTACCAGATGGAAGGAAGGCTGAGTCAACCTTGAGCCTTGCCAAGATCAAACTCCAGTTTGTGGGCAGAATTAACCTGCAATAGTGCATTCTAACCACTGTACCACCAGGACTCTCATGATCTCCCTTTCTTCTCTACTTCCTCTGAAGCAGACTGTGAAGTATTGGGGGGAAAAGGAGATTCAAGCAGTTCAAATAAGTATAAAGATTTATTGCAAGCTTAAGCTCTCTACAAGAATCTGAGAAAGGGAAATTAGTGGGAATTGAGAAGGCATTCAAGGTGGACTGGACTTAGATCTCTTGTGGGTGTGCAGGGATTCATGACTTATGACACATTTGACCCCTTCCTTAGTCTCAGCCTGGTCATCTTTTATACAGACTGGAAGAAATAAATAAGAACTTTTCTTTGATCTTACACATATTTCAGATCTGCAACATAAACTTCAAAGAGATAACTCCATACTTTAGTAAGGAAGGTCCTGGATGTGTTTAATGGCAATTAATATCAGCCAAAATGTTTAATTAACAGATTAACAAAAATGATATTAAGGAAAATCTTAAAGTTAATAGAATGCTATTAAAAGTACTGACCTGTGCTACAGTTTGCCAACTTGTTGCATCATCCTCACTGGGATGAATCCCATAATTCCATCTCCTTTGTACCACATAGAGCACAGGTTCAATGGAGATATTGAATTTTGAAGACCATTTAATTTCCAGCTGTCCAGACTGAAGTTCATTGAATTTTAATTCCTTTCTGGGTTTTAAAGGAACACCTAAAATACATAATATCCATAAAAAGAAATTGTGCTCACAACTATTTGGAGAAGCAAGTGTATAACATATAAATAGAAGACTCACGTTTTATCCCACTAGCAAATACACTTTTGCTTATGTTACTTTATTGTTTTAAAATATGTCATGTGCTACCTTTAATACTGAAAATCAGCTGTAGTGTGTATGTATACAGCTGAAAATCAACTGTAGTGTGAATGTATTATGGAGATAAACCACCATTTCTATGATTTGGTAGTTGTAATAGACAGTGTAATATTTAGTGGTTCCTAAATTTTACCAGTGTACAGTACACTTTACCGGTGTAAAGTGGTTCCTATTTTCTGTTTTCAGGTGATAACACTTTTTTCAACTGATTCAATACCCAGAAGAGTTTACATGCGAAAACATGGCCAGCTTGAGACTCTAGAGCAATGATGGTAAATCTATGGCACGCATACCATAGGTGGCACACGGAGCCATATTGGTGGGCACACCAGCACAGCTCTGGTGTACATGCTTGCACCAGCCAACTGATTTCTGGGCTGTTTCTCACCTCCGGAGGGCCTCCAGGAGGGTGGAGAAGGCAGGGCCTCTCTAGGAGTCAGAGGAGGGTGAAAATGGGCCTTCCCACCCCCCAGAGGGGGCTTGCACACATGCACAGAGGATGAGGCACATAGAATTAAGGGTGTGGACATGCAGGTGATCCCACCCCCGCACTCCGCCCTTTTTGGCACACGATGGCAAAAAGGTTAGCCATCACTGCTCTAGAGTGAAATTAGAAGATCTGTCATATAAAGAATTAAAAATTATCCTGTAATTTTATAATGTGTATGATGCTTCCTTATATGCAGAAATTAATTGTTCATATATGACTTCACTGATTCATTATGATAAATATGGGGTCTCAGTGAAAACAGCAAAACTATTTCAAGTTTACTTTTTCTACGTTTACTACATTTTTCTAAAAAACTGATATGACTTTAAATGTGGCATATGTGAACATTTAACCAGAAGTAATACTTCTTTCTAGGACATGACATTTTCTCTAAAGGTCCTCTAAATTTTTCTAACCTAAGAAAACTCTTTCTTTAAGAAACTATTGGTGTACTACAATTGCTAGAGTTACTTTTTATTTTGTATTTTGGACTTATTACAATTTCTCGTGCCACTTAAATCATCCCCAGAATAAATCAGAGGGTTATTTTTTGACAGCATCCACAGTTTTCTTGTTAAATCAGTTGTGTTTTCTATAAATCTAGGATTTTCTCTAATAAAGAACGTAGAACTCTAAAACTGTTGAAAATAGAAAAATATTGGAAACAAATCAATTTATTTTTATATTAGTCTTCTTAAGAGGAACTATGCAGATTTTCAATAAAAATATGTTATTATTATGCGTAATAATCCTATAGCCTCCATTCTAAGAAACTTTCCAACTGCTTTGAATTATGGTCACTAGGATTCACTTGTTTGGAACTAACTCCAACAACACCAACTAACTGCTTGTAGCTGTAACTGTGTGCAGATGGGTGACATGCAGTAGAGCATGGTTTCTCAACTTTCCTAACTTTAGGAGGGGTGGACTTCAACTCCCAGAATTTCCCAGAAGAATCTGACCTTTGATGACAAATATATATTTTTTCATCTTATTCTGGAAAAATATCTGGGGAAAAAAATACTTGGCATGCCAAGCTTAGCCTCCACATTGGATTTAATCTCTCAGAAATATGGGTATAAATTCATTAGTTCCAAGACTGTTTAGAATGAATAAATGAATGAATGAATGAATGAATGAATGAATGAATGAATGAATGAATGAATAAATAAATAAATAAATAAATAAAAATATTTATGATAATTTTTCAAAATCCTGTTTAATGGTGTATGACTCAAATTGTCTCCACAAAAGCTGCTCCAGGTGAACCAATAGAATGTCAGCATTGGGAGATACCAAACCAAAAAACATTATGGTTTCATTTGATGTCATACCACTCTTTATATCCATAGAATCAGAAACATCAAAAAAAAATCCATGGCAGCTATGACCCACCTGAGATAGGAAATACACTAAGATCAAAATATCCAGAACCACAGACTTCATCAACCTACTTCCAGTTTAATAAACAGGTACACAAAAAAAAACCCTTACCTATGGGATTCTCAGAATTCAAAGCAGAGGCTGTAATGCAGGGTGTAGAAACTATAGAACATTCATACAATCAAATGCATGGATCCATTAAGTAGACAACACCTTTGTCATAATAAAGGGGCGAAAAGAGTAGATACTTTATATGAAATGATAACATCTTCAAAAAAAATAACATTCACAAGAGAATGAGAAAATAACATACCACCCTTCCTGGATACTTATACCAGGAAATTACAGCAAACTAGAAATACAAATATACCAAAAATGACCATTATCAAAATAATAACCCAGCCTCCACAAATGGAGCTGTATAAAAAAAATTACTCACAGGAGTATAAATGCACTAAAGCAATCCAGAACACCAGAAAAAAGGAAACATATTGCTTATATGACAACTTCCAACAAAATTATACTCACACAATTTTATCAAAGTGTCTGACCAGACAACCCATTAAAATATAACCAATTCAAAAAATGAAAAATATAAAATTAGTATATATCAAAAACATATCAGAAATATCAGACTATTACAATCATACAGCATTACCATAACACACAAATGAACTAAAGCTATCCAAAACATCAAAAGACCAATAGCCCAAGAAGGAAAAAGAGCAGCCATCTGTTACATATAATGAAAGGACTGTAACAGCTACTAGTAGGGCATACAGGCAGAATAGCACATCCAGCTAGCAGTCAAAATACATGAAGAAAACTCCATCTCATAACACATGGACATATTCAACCATAGTTTCAACTGGCTAACAGTGAGCATCCTAGACCAAGCTAAATACAAAATGCTAGGTAATTCCTAGAACATTGACACTCAGATAAATCAACCATTAATAGACATGCAGAATCTATTGACAAGTCAGCATCCCAGGATGAATTCTCCCTACCCACTTTAATACAACTCTATCACAATGCTAACTGTTAACGCAAACTATTATACACGCCACACTTGACTTTTTAACCAGTTATCAGCCCTGATTTTTGTTTTCAAATGAAATCTAACTTTGGCTTGACTTGGCACGTATATTATGACTACCCCTAGTCATCGCAACCCAAGAACAGGGTGGAAATGTTGGCATACTTGAATGAAGTGGAGTGTGAGTGAATATACAGACACAAACTTTTTCTCTATTCACTTCTAATAATAAACTCTACCTTTATAAAGATTTTTGGGCACTTGACATGTATGTCCACATCCATTGGAACAGCACTTTTTCACCCCAGAGCATTCATTGTCTGCCTCACAACTTTCAACACAGGCAGCTGCAAAGCCACTGGCCTTCTCAGGTGCTGGGCAATCACCTTGCTTCACTGACAGGATGTATTTCAGGAACTCACAGCTAGTTAGACATTCATAGTTCTTCCTGGGGAAAAGAGGCTAAAGGAAAAATAAGAGAATGATAAAAGTATTTACTGGGAAAAAATGAAATATGTTGATTTGCTTTCCAGGAAACTCTTGACTTTCCTTAATGACCACTTCTTCAGAGGATGAGAAAATGTATGACTGTAAAGTATCAATGCATTAAGTCCTTGACATGATGTAAACAATTACAGTGTCGAGAACCCTGACTTGACAGCATCTACAATGACATCGGAGCAACTCACCTTGGGGGGAGGGATGGGTGGAAGGTTTCACGTGGTTGGTGGCCCGGCGTCGGAGAGGGATGGCACCTTTAAGGATGGCGATGGGGATTTTTAAATATAATAATAATTAATAATAATTTATTCGATTTTTATACCGCCCCTCTCCTCGCGGACTCGCGGATATGATGTAATCTTGGTTAGTGACTGACCTGAATGTTGATTGGTCAGTCATGGTATTTATGTGACGGACTGCGATGAATCAGCAGTGTGAATATTATTCAAGCACTGCTGAGGAGTAGACCGTCCGCTAGCAACTTCCCTGAATAAACTTTTGGCATTTTCGTAAGAACTGTAGCTGTCTGTTATTTAGTGGAGGCTGAGCGGATCCTCAACAGAATATTTGCACTCATTTTCCCTGCTGCCAGGAGGTATGGAAGAGAAAGGAGACCTCAGGCTTTTGGGGGCAGCAGGAGGAGTCGGGATTCCGGGGAACACGACGAGGATTGATGATGTCATGGTGGTGCGACGGAAAAGTCAACGCCTGGAAGATGATCAAACTAAAGGAAATTTCGGCAGCGTCCTGACGGAGGGTGACACAACGAAGCAACCCAAGACAGGGGAAGATGCGGGCCGGCCGTCAGGTTCCTGGTGGCACAGTCCGACTTTAGGGTGGCCGGTGGCAGGGTGACAGGTGTCGCCCCCGTTTGCCCCTCCTTTAGGGGAATGGAGGGAGGCCCCAGAATCTAGTGTGGGGAGGTCCACCCAACGCGACGCCATGGAAGAGCTCTGTGAACAATTTGTGCCCCAGGGAGACGATTGGGTCTCGTTGAACAATAGTGGGGACGACGCGAGCAAGGGAGGGGGGCTCCATGAACTTGCTTGTGACATACCCCACTGTGCGAACGCCCCAGAATGTGGGGGTGGAACCCAACCCCAAATAGAGGCCCTGGGGAAGTGGACAAGGAGTGGTGGGGGGAGGGAACCAAGCGGTATGGGCTGCAGGCTTGGCCCCACAGCCCATATGGGGGGGGCCCACCCCTCCAAGCGCACTTTAACGGGTGCCCAGAACATCTGTCCCTGTTTTTGGGACAGGTAATTTAACACCTCGACACCTATGGAGCGCTATACCCTACCCATTGGGCTCAAATTGCTGCCATCACGGCTGTGCTGACTGGAGAGGCCACGGAATGGGTAGCTGGCTTACATCACAATCGATCCCCAGCCCTAACTAACACCGGTTTATTCTTGCAAGCCATGAAGCAGCGCTTTCAGCATGATTCCCTCCTGGAAGCCGCTGAGGAGAATTTGGCCAATCTGACACAGAGGGGGCGGGCGGCACGAATTTATGTGTCAGAATTTAAGAGAGCAGCCAGTAAGCTGACCAATTGGCCCGACAAACTATTAATCCATAAATTTCGGGCAGGGCTTGATTCCCAGTTGGAGAATCAAGACCGGGCCCGGTCTTATGGATCAACGATAAGGTGTATTTATCGACAAAATACTTGAAACTTCGCCGGAATTGTCGGAAGTTGGGTCCGAAGTTTGTTGGGCCATTCCCGATTGAACAGATTATAAACCCGGTGTGTGTCCGTCTGAAGTTGCCCTGCTCGATGGGCCGCATCCACCCTGTTTTTCAAATTAGCCTGCTAAAATTAGCCCTGACGGCTGTTACATCGATGTCCGGCCCTGGCCCGGTGTCTGGGGATAATTTTGAGATACAGGCAATATTGGACTCACGGTGGCGCCAGCGGTTGTTACACTATTTGGTGCAATGGAAGGGTTATTCCCTGTCCGAGGCCTCGTGGGTACGAGAGGAGGAGATTCAGGCTGATCGGTTAGTGCGTCAGTATCATAGGGAACACCCCACTTGACCCGGGGGGGGAGGGGTATGAGTAGGGGTGTTTGGTACTGCTATTAATTGTGGTGTTTATTTTATAGGGGGATCCATGGTAGAGAGGGCTGACTGTCGAGAACCCTGACTCGACAGCATCTATGATGACATCGGAGCAACTCACCTTGGGGGGAGGGATGGGTGGAAGGATTTCACATGGTTGGTGGCCCGGCGTCGGAGAGGGACGGCACCTTTAAGGATGGCGATGGGGGATTTTTAAATATGATGTAATCTTGGTTAGTGACTGACCTGAATGTTGATTGGTCAGTCATGGTATTTATGTGACGGACTGCGATGAATCAGCAGTGTGAATATTATTCTAGCACTGCTGAGGAGGAGACCATCCGCTAGCAACTTCCCTGAATAAACTTTTGGCATTTTCGTAAGAACTGTAGCCCTCTGTTATTTAGTGTAGGCTGAGCGGATCCTCAACATGCAGATGATATGACTGAAGGAGTAGAAACAGCTGACACACTAGGTGAAACTGACTGTGCAATACTGAATTCCTTCATTTGGAGACAAATGCACTCAAATTTGGACTTAAAAATATGGCTTTTTTCAAAAAGAAAAGAATAAATGGAATCATTGCTTAATAAAAACAGCAAAATGCTAACAGATAACATAGAAGTGACAAAAGTACTTCTTATTCTGCCTCATGTCATCAAATAGAGGGTATGTGTTACATCAAATAATTATGTAGAAAAAATGAAGTGCAGAATCAATGCTTGAAATTGATACAAACATGTTCAGAGAAACCATTTAATTTGAATGTTTAAAAGTGCAGCCTGTATATTTGCATTTTAGGGTACTAAATGAATAATTGTGGTGTTTTCATCTATACTTCCAACAAAAGGCCAACATCCAATTAGGGACCAAAGGACTTTAGAAATGAACCACTGGCTTAAAAACACATGTCATCAAGAGAACTTTGGCTTCGTAGACCATGGTCTGCATTACCTTCATGAAGGGCTATTGGCAAGGGATGGAGTGAACCTCACAAGAACTGGAAAGAATATTCTGAAAATGACTGGCTCATCTTATAAGAAGGGATTTAAACTAAAATTATGGGAGGGCAATCTTCAAGACATTTAGAATCTAATTCAAAGCAAAAACCACTAGATAACCAATCATATAAGGAGCTAGGGAGTAAATAAAAAGAAGAAAAAAGAAAATGAAGTAGAGATTGATGGAACAAACAGGGTGGATTTGAAGTACTAGTGCATGAAGGTAAATATGATATAATTGCCATTACTGAAACATGGAGGGATGAAACTCATGACTGGAATGTACTGATCCAGAATACAAACTATTCAAAAAACAATCCTAACAAAAGAGGAGGTTGAGTTGCATCATATATAAAAGATCACTACATCTCTACAGAAATCCACAAAACCAAGGATCATAATCCCCTATAATTCATATGGGTCAATATAAAAGGAAAACAGAATGGCATTGCTATAGACGTATAGGCCACCAAACCATGTAGATGAACTTTTCCCTAAACAACTAACAAATGTATTAAGGAAACATTCCACAGTAGTAACATTAGACTTTAACTAGGTACCCTGATATCAACTGACAAACTGCAGCAAGTGGGAGATCAAATAGGTTCCTAACCAACTTAACTGACAACTTTGTCATCCAAAAGGTAAAGGAGGGAACTAGAGGGAAAGCTATACTGAGCCAAATTCTTACTAATAGAGAAGAAGTAAAAGCAGGAGTTGAAATTGTCAGAACTTTGGACAAAAGTGACCATGTCATATTGGAATTCAATATAATTCAAACACAAGCAATATAGAACATAATCCAGCCAATACCCTAAACTTTAAAAGAGTTGATTTTAACAAACTCAGAGAAACTCTAATAAAAATTCCATGGATGAAAATCCTAAAGGGGAAAACAACTCAAGAAGCATGGGAAACTCTGAAAAATATGATCATAAAAGCCTAGTCCAGGACAATACCACTGAAAAAGAAAAATAAGAAATCCAAGAAAAAAACAGCATGGTTGCACAAAGATCTCTCTGATAAATTGAAAGGCAAAAAGGACAAGTACAAAAAATGGAAGGCAGATAGCCTGAATCTGAAAAGATGAAGTCAGGAAAGCAAAGACTCAGAATATAACAAAGACTTGCAACAAAAGTCAATGATAATAAAAATATCTTCAATATCTTCATAAATTATTTAGATGAGGGAATAAAGGGGAACTATTTGAATTTGCACATGACAGTAAGCTGGCAGGAATAGCTAACATCCCAGAAGACAAGCTTAGGGTCCAAAAAGATCTTGACACATATGAACTGTGGGCCCTATCCAACAAAATGAAATTTAATGTGAAGAAAAACAAGGTTTTAACCAAGGTAGGAAAAACCAAAGGTGCAAGTACATATTAGGCAAAACCTGGCTCAAAAACATTCACTGTGAGAGGGACCTTGGATGATCATTTAAATATGAGCCAGCAGTGTGCAGCAACAGCCAAAAAGCTAATACAATTCTTGGTCATATAAACAGAGGCATAGAACCAAAATTATGTGCACTATTAGTGCTGCTTTATAAGCCTTTCGTAAGGCCACATCTGGAATACTGCATCCAGTTTTTGTTAACACATTACAAAAAAGAAATTGAGACTTTGTAAAAAGTGAAAAAGTAAAGAAGAGCAATTAGGATGATTAAAAGCCTGGAGACTAAAACATTAATGGTTGCAGAATTCAGGTTTGGCTAGTCTAGAGAAAAGAAGGACGAGGGTGGACATGATAGCAGTTTTCCAGTATTTGAGAGGTTGCCACAAGCAGAAGGGGGGGTCAACTTACAAAGCTCCAGAGGGCAAGAAACAATGGATGGAAACTAATCAAGGAGAGAAGCAATCTAGAGTTAAAGAGAAACTTCCTAACAGTGAGAACAATTTACCAGTAGAACCGCTTGCCATCAGAGGTTGTGGGTACCGACCCTCTGGAATGATCTGCCACCTGCACTGCGAAGGCTCCCGGACTTACGGACATTTCGCCGGGAGCTGAAAAC
>JANHFP010004191.1:70993-81042 GCA_032468135.1 Calamaria suluensis | reverse complement strand
CAGCGTCTGTTTCGGGAAGCTGAGAGTGGGTGGGGAGGACAGCGGGTGGGCGTGGCCTTCGGACTTAGCCGAAAAAAGCGGGTGTTTTTAAAAACGCCGCGGGGCGCGGGGCATTTCACTAAAAAGCGGGTGTGCCCCACAAAAAGCGTTACATCTGGTCACCTTACCAAAGAGTAACCTTGATAGAATAGAATAACTGAATATGATGTTGACAAATGGAAATTGGTGATTGGATGCTGATATTTTAAAACATTTTACACACACACACAAACATTATAAAAGAAATAATAACTTGTGATAAAAGAACAGAACAGAACAGAATTTGTGTGGATTTCTCTACAGGAAAGAGCATTTACCTTCCTATAAAATTTATGCAGACATCCCCATTACTTCCTATATATAGTGGCCATCAGGGAGGTAATTGTCTTAAACTATATTTTCTAGGTGAGGGCATTTGTAGCAATACATAGGCTTTGTTGAGTTTTTTAGGAGAAGAATGCTCTGAGAGTGAAATAAATAAATCCAATTACATTTCAATAATAGAATCAGTAGCTTCAGTTTACTGTCTTGACCTCTGCCAGATGTTTCAAAGACTGTTATTCATGTTTGTTGTACAATTCTGATAATTTACACTCTTCTATAGCATTGGCATTGCTTATCCTCACGTGAGCAGGGGAAGTCAACCCTAAAATATCAGGCTACATTTGCTACTTATTTATAAAAGCTCTAAAAGAGAACCAGTTTTGAAGAAATAGAAGTATTCAGTCTGCATGTTCTCCACATAATGTCAGGTGATGTAATTAGCTTCAAGATTAGTCATTGTAGAATTGTTGTGAAAGATGGAAGAAAACATTTTCTAAAAGATACCAAAATCATCCTCCTAATCTACTTTTCCAAAGTAACTGATATGTAAAAACAGGTTCCAACAAACAGGCCGTTATATTGCAATAATAATGTAGTAATGATAAATGTCTTAGAGAAAAGAGGATGGCCAACTATATGATAAAACTAGGGTTTTAACTAAGAGAGGCCTCTATCCTGATCTTTTCCCATTTTTTTAAATGTACTAGTATTTTTTAATAGCCATATGGGGAAAAAAGTAAACTTTATTATAAATATTATTGAAATGTAGGCATTAACTCTAGAGGATGAGCTATAACCAGAAAAGCTTGGCTTGATTGGTGTGTTCTTTTCTTTTCAGCTTTTGCAATTCAATTGTGTGGAACGTCTTGGCACTGGAATCGCTGGAGTTGAAGACATCAAAGCACACCCTTTTTTTGCCACCATTGATTGGACCGAATTAGCTAAGTGAAAAACTGTAGAAGTTGTCTATGCTTAGGCTGCAGACAATACAGACAATACTCTTGACTTGCTGCCATTATGAATATTTTAGATGTTTCCAGACCAGGATGAATAAATTGAAAATTGGAATACAAACACCATATGATGTGCTTAAGCTTGATTGGACAAAAGAAAGGTGTGTGGTTCACACTGCTGGCGATTTACTTCAATTCTTTTTTTTTTTGTGTTGGAATCATGTGCAGCGCTGATTGCAGAGCATTAAAAGCGGTTGCCATTGCATGTCATGTGTTTCTTCACCCACCATTTTAAATCAAGGGAATCTGAATGGAAAAGATGTGGCACCATTTTTGGCAGTAGTCCTGTGACTGAAGTCAGATCTAGCTGTGGCGTTAGTGGGGAATTATGCAAATAAGAATGGACTCCTTGTATTTTGTTTTATTTTAAGTGATGACGAGTTGTGGAATTTCAGTTGTACATTCCAATGTCTATTGTCTATGCCAGTTGAATAGAGCTCCTTTTTAAATACTTTGGTAGCCTTGGCACAGTTGAATTTAAGTAGACTGGAGAAGAGGGAGAAAAATAACATATCAATAACATAATGCTAAATAAAATATTATGGTGCTTCTGCAAAACTTGACATTTAATATGTCTAATTTGGAGAGGGGGGATGGCAGGAGAATGAAAACTAGTATTATGCAATGTAATTACAAAATGGTTAAGTGTCATCTCTTAAAGGATGGAAAAATGTAATGTAGCTATTGCTATTTTGCGCTTGTTGGTTGCAATGCAATGTTTGTTTTAAAGCACTAATTTTAACCTCAAGTTTTAAGTCACTACAAGATCAAAAAATCTCTCATCCCGATAATGATTACTTTAGTAATTTAAATGGATCCAGAAAACAGAATAATTTATGGATGTATGGATATATGGAAAGCTAGCATTTATTGTATGGGAAATCATGCTTTCATATACGGTAACTCTTAATATTTTTATGGTAGGCAAGGGCTGTTTTTTTTGTTTGCTTGTTTACATGGAAAATGTTCAAGTTTGCAGAGTTCCATTTACATATATATGTGTTTTTATTTGCCCATGTGAATTCTGAAACGTTTAGCTTCTCAGTTTCGTTACAACTTTGTTTCTTTGTTTAGAAACATTATTTTATCTGTTTTTATCATTATGAATCCCTCCTAAGGAGGATAGTCTTCAAACAACTGTTCTGAGAAAATTTGGGAGTTTTATATTAAAGTGCTCAATCAGAAAGAATATTTGGAAGCTTTTCATAAATCACTGGTGCTTCACAATTGGAATTCCATTGTATGTGCCATGAACAGGCCCAACTGAAAAGGGATGGATGAGATGTCTACAAGGGATTGCTTGTGCTTTTCATGAATATTGTTTTCTTAATATATTTGCCAAGAAGCTGTTTCAGAAGACTGCTGACTTCTGATACAATTGGAATAATGATGATTGGGCTGTTGGTCCTTAATCTGTTGATAATTTTATCAAATGGAAACACAGACTCCAAAAATTGAGAATAAGACCACCTAAAGTTACTATGTACTTAAAATAAAGGTTCGCTCTTTTAAAAGGTCATTGTGTTAGTACATGTACAAATCTTCTGTAATAAGTAGTTTAGGATGACTCATTAAGATATTAGGCTCTAAAAGCATATATTAAAATACCATAGAAATGTGTGCCTTGTTACTTCGTTAAATTCATCCTAACACTGATAACCCTCCCTTCTATTTGCACCCGACACTATGCCTTTCCCACTTGTGGTTTGTGAACAGCCTATATGGCTCTGAAATACTTCCCAAGGAGCTTAACGTGGGTTATCTCCCAAGAAATTTAAGGGGGACTGCTGTTGCAGAATTACAGGAGAAGGAATAAAATGTTTATCTTCAACTGTAGAAATGAAGAACTTTTTACTTAAAATGAAGGAAAAGTCCCCAAAGTTTAACAAATAGTTAAACTTTTTCCAGGAATATTTATCAAGTTGGCAAACCCCCAATGGGACATATAGCAAAAAGAATCAGATGGTCTGAAAGTTATAAACACCAGTATTCTTTCCTCTGTGTAAATGTACACAATGTGGTCAGTTACACTATTATACACTATTGTACAGTACAGTCTCTGGCCTGTTTGTTTCCCTTAGTTTTATCTGGAGACCAAAGGCCAAATATCTTTGGTAAAGAAATATTTAGGTTTTTTTTTTTAGTAATTCCTGCTATTCTTCCTCATTTCTGCTGGAAGCTAAGATTTTTACAGGCCATTCCCTATGCACATCTGACAGGCTACATCTGTTGGAAGCTAGAACTGGTGCTACTATAAAGTGGAAAAAGGAAAAGACTTCATTGATCCAAAGGAAATCTGGAAGCTCTGTTTTGTTCCTTTTGAAATTACCCTGCTCCTGTTTTCCCCCCACCTCCACCCCTTGTGATAAAAACACAAACCACGGGACTGTAATAACACTGGAGGCTGTAACCAGGTCATCAAAAGAATTACTATTATGGAGGGCTAGCTGATATTACATCATTCTCCAAAACTTCATTTGAACAAAACTCTTCCACTGCTACATAACAGGAACTCCCTCAGGTGAGACAACAACTTCCTGTGCTGAGAGGTGAGGAAATTTCTGAAGCTGAGAGAAATGCAGAGCTTCCTTCCAGCAGTGGTCATGTGATGGTTTTGGAAGAGAAGAAAACTTCCAGTTGTGGCCATGAACCCTTAGCCATTATTTATTGTTGGAGTTTTGAGTCTTTCCAGGACAGTCTTCTCTGTAGTATGTTGGGAATTGCAGTCTCAAAGCAAGTAGAAGGAGTAATGTATAAGTCCTAGCAGACATTGTTAAGATTACTGTACGGGTCAGTTCTGATAATTAACCATTTCCCTATGAAAAAAAGAATGAATGGAAACAAATGACTGACAGCAGAGAGGAGAATAGCACCATATGCCAGGGTTCCAGAAGATTATTTTCTTCTAATCAATGAACGCGAGACAGCCATTTCTCAAAGATTCATCTTTATTAGAATCAGGCAAACTGGTACCACAAGTGAAAAAATGGAAACTGACTTTCCTGCTTTGTCATCATCTATTCAATTCCTCCAAATTCCATACCCCACCGTCAAGGAAGTCACATTCTCCAATACCAGTAGAGGAAGCCCTCTGATCACACCCACACCACTTTCTCTAAGATGAACCAGCGTAAGTATATGTTATGTCTACCCACTTATCTATTAACCCCCCTTTCTTCTACTTTCCCACAGCTTTCCCAGAGTTGGCAGCTTGAAACTTCAGACAATATGGTTTCCAAAGGTGACAGGCGCCCCCCCTTTGGAAAGCTAAGCATCCCCTGAAAAATATAAAATAACAGAAGGGAAAAGTTAGCATAAAATCATTAACCCCCTCTCCCATCTCCAGGAGGACCTTTGGGCTTGTCCGGATATTTAGCATGAAAATCCCTCACTAGACAGCATCAACTTTTCAGCTCTTTACCCAAGTTGCTTCAGACGGGATGACCTTTCCAATGAACCAAGTATTGCAAGCAAAGGTACAAAATCATACTGAGGGCCCAGCTCCCGGATGTTGAGAACTGGTTCGCTGATGTCATCCGGTCATCGCTACTGGATCACATGAACCGGTCCAAACCAGGAGCAACCCATCACCGATCCAAATATGTGCTATGTGCTGGGGAAATTGATGCCTCTTTGCTCACTCCTGAAACATCTGAAAAATGGGATACCCCTAGAACAAAGGGAGAGGAATATAGGAAGGTGGGAAGGGACAGAAGTTTCATTGCATAGGCAGAGGCCCATTTCTTAGCCTCAGATGTTACTCAATCTCTGCCTTCATAGTGGTCTCAGCTGATAACTCACCAGTAGAATTTACAAGTGTTCTAACTACTTTGTCAAAGCTTACAAAAGCTACATTGTCAAAGCTTACTTACAAAATGTCTGTAAACATACATGTCTTCTAAGGAAAAATAAGGTTTCTCTGCTTTGGTGGGACTTTAAAAAAAAGCCTCTCTGCTAGCCAACAAAAATTCTAGAAACTAAAAAAGAGAATGATTTTTTTGGGAAAAGTTGATGGAGAAGGTACCGGGTATAACTTATTGGTAAATTTTAATTATGATGTAAAACATTTGTAGCGTGATAATTTTAGTGGGATAATCTGAGGAAGTGTTAACCTGAAATATGTGCATAAAGTTTATTTCACAAATCATCTGGAGCTGGTAGCTTAAATTTGGTTTGGAATCAAATCTTAAAAACCTTTGTCAGGCTCAATTTGCTGAAGTGGCTTGCAAGGATGAGGAAATGTAGGCCTTTGGAGTTTATGCAGCCAATCAACTATAGAACGTAGAGCAAAGAAGGGCATTTTAAACGACCAACACCCTCCTCTCCTAGCCTCCTCAGCTTTCCTCGTCTTCAGGAGGAGGCAAGAATTCTTCCATGACTTTTCCACTTTGGTATTGGCAGTGGAACAGGGGTAGTCTCATTCTACTTTTGTAGAATGGCCATCTTGAAGCTTTCTATCTGTGTGAAAAAGTATACTGGAAATGCACAGAAACAGAGATTGTACTCTCAAAATGACACTGCATCATTCCTTTCTTTCAGTATGAAAAGAAAAATCTAATTTTCATATTTATTTTACTGAAGTATGAATGTTGTGATGATCCGACTTATCTCTCATATATATCAAAAGGACAATGTTAATAGTGCACTTATTTTCACAGGTGCAAATAAAGCAGAAATCATGCACAAGAGGGAGAGAGCCATAGGTTCACAGAACCCCTATAGTAGAGGAATCTTTCCCAATGCTTTTGGGTAAGAGCTAAGCAAAACCCACCAAAAAACTAAGTAAGATCACTCATATTAATCAAAAAAAAATGTCAATGATCTAAAAAAAATGTGCATATGTGAGGAATCTTTCCCAATGCTTTGGGTAATCTTCCACCTGGCAATTCCAAAGTGATGCAGCTCCTTCCTTCCCAAGACCCCACTTTGAATAAATCAAATATAATATGTGGTTGATTTTATACTAAGAAAACAATATTTTCAATTATTGAAAGGTAAAATCTTGCGAGTCTATGCTCACACCTGAGCCTCTGGAGTCCCAACCCTTGGGTCAGGCTGGAAAACTCTGCTAGAGGCCCTCATTTCAGTGCTAGATTTCAAATTTTTTACTACTGGTTCTGTGGGTATGGCTTGGTGGGAGAGGCAGGGGAAGGATGCTGAAAAATCCCCATTTTCTCCTGATCAGTTGGGACTCGGGAGCCAGAGAATAGATGGGGGGGGGGGGAGTCAGATTTTTTACTACCGGTTCTCGGAACTACTCAAAATTTCCACTACCGGTTCTCCAGAACTGGTCAGAACCTGCTGAAACCCACCTCTGCCTCATTTGACTATGTGATTTTCCCCAGGAAGGGCCATGCATGCTCCAGGGTCATCTGCCCAAGTGAATGGAATTAGAACTGCAAGGCATATTTACCAATAACTCTCCAAACACACGATAAAGCATTTAAGAATCTTGGGCAAAGAAAATCTGGAGGGCAACAAAGTGGTCCTGACCATCAAATCCATGTGCAAAAAAAGTGAAGTAGAAGATTGGAGACCTCTGAGGTAGACTAAACAAGAGCCAAAGGCATGGGAAGTATTACCAGTTGCAATTTCTTGTAATTGTTGTGTCATTTGTTTTCTCAAGGACACTGAAGGGGAAGCTGAAGAAACAGCAACTTCCTCTTTGATAAGATTTATGATAGTGATTTAAGTAATAAAACGAGCACTTATTTGCTTTCCGAAGCCCTCAATGCCTTGTGAGAAGAAGTTCAAATATCAGTAGAGTCCTGCTGTTTAGATGGAGGTGGTGGAGAATATTTAATCAGGAAATGCTTGTAATCTAAGTGAGAAACATTTTAGACTCATTTTCTCACAATTCTGAAGTATTTGCTTTTCCAAGAGGAGAAAGGAAGCAACAGAAATCCAATACAACCTATCAGAGTCTGAAGTACACTAATACTTAACACCCTAAATCCTTTCACATACAATTGGTGGTGGTGGTGGTGGGGAGGCAGTGTTGTAAAGAAAGCAGCAACAACAACTCTGCTTCCAAGAAAAAGCAGCTTTTCTTCCACTTCCTACAAATGCCCAAGATGATCACCTTCTCTGCTGCTTGGCAACAGCTGGAAACTGTGGGAGAAGTTCAAAAGAGTGAAATGTTTCTTGATGACACTTTATATCAACTTGGTAGAAAGGCTCAACTGGATGCATTAAAGCAAATGTAACTCGACAAAACGCTTCGCCAAGCCTCAGTGCTGAGTATGTGTACATTTGCAGAGAAAAACAGAATGGTATCATCTTTTAAGTGTCCATGCCAGGCAACGGCCATACTGCTTGGGAATTACGGGAACAGTTAGCCCTGCATGGACAGACCCTAGTTAACTACTTTCTGGTTAATATTTGAATGGGAGACCAGTAGAAACTCCTCGTCATGCTTCTGTCAGTGTCTGACTCAGAAGAAGAAGAGGAACAGCTGGCAGACAGCAATGTGTTGTAGGCAGGGGCTGCAGTTGAAGGTGGGGAAGAGCAGGGCCAGGCTGGGCCAAGTGGGGTGGAGGCAGACCCAGAGTGGAGGAATTCAGATGAGGAACCAGGACCACCTCCGCTTCATCCTAGGCAGCGTAGGCAAGAGAGGTGATTACAGAAAGGCTTACTCAGGAGAAAATGAGTGATGGGACACAGCTGTGACAGTGGGGTTATAAGCAAGCATTTTGCAAAGGCTTGCTGCTGGAGTCAAAGCTGAATTATCCTGAGTTGTTTGTCGTTGTTTCTGACATTCTTGTTTCCTTGCCCAGTTTATGGCAATTAGCAGCTGAAGTTTTTTGTTTATCTCCTGAATGATTACTTCTACTGGAAGTGTGAGTTCATCTTGCCTGCAGCCAGCCAATTTGAGGTCTGTGTATCTTTTTGTTCACACCAAAGAAAACAAAGCTTATCAGAGACTCTGGGAGACCTGGGGTTTGATGTTTAATAAAGACTGGCTATTAAGAACTGAGTTGCATTCCTTTCCATAATGCACACTGGGTCATCAAACTCCTAAGATTGTAAGAACTATAAACTAGACCTTGAATTCAAAAAGACATTTCAGAGAAAGGCAATGACAAACCATCTCTGCACCATTGTTATGAACAAACCATCCATATGGCCACTAGTAGCTGAACTCATTTTGAGGGAGCCTTTCCTTTTGTACCCCGACATAACCCAGGAGTGCTGGAATTGAGAGAGAGAGGCCATAGCCAGCTCTCTGACATACATTTTGGTAAAAAG
Organism: Calamaria suluensis; assembly: GCA_032468135.1. NCBI lineage: Eukaryota > Metazoa > Chordata > Lepidosauria > Squamata > Calamariidae > Calamaria > Calamaria suluensis. The sequence goes on along the minus strand of JANHFP010004191.1, from coordinate 72,418 downwards.
ATAAACACCTGCAACCACAGCTATCAGGGTAAACTCACAAAACAGGAGTAAGTTTTGATACAAGACAAATATAACCAGAGACACTTCTCTGAAAGGCAGGAGGTTAAAGTGAGGTCGAGAAGGGTTGCATTAGTTTGTGCAGTGCAAGATGAATTGTGCCCTTGTGTCCTTGTTGCTGGACAAGGAAGTGCTGATGCAAATCGGAGGAGACAGAAACTTGTTTTAGAGGACCAGGTTCTGCTACCGGGTGACACTTAAGGCAATGCTCCAGCTGTTGGGAACCACAGGCAGAAATTCTCCAATGACAGCTGTACCTCTGTCTTCTTGGCAAGCACAATGCCCAGTGAGAATTAAAGTGTTTCTGCTTGTGAGATGATATAGCCTTATACTGGGCATCAGTTGAAAGATGCAGAGGAGGGACAATCACCCTGATTCTTTTGCAGCTGTAAACCCCAGATCCTGGGTTTGGCTGATCTGGGAAAAGCCCTTCTGGGGGAAATAAACCACATTGGCCAGCTGGCAAATGATCTGGCTAGGGAAGCTGAAAACTGAATTAGGGGAGGGCTGGCCAAGAAAACAACAGATGTCGCGATGGTCAGAGGCTCTTTCAAAAAACCGGCAATGCAAAACCTCTTTCTAATTTGACTGGGGGTTAATAAGCGGCGTATTTCTGAATAGTCTTGCCTTGGCACTATGCAAAATTCTGAGCAATTTTCTTCCCCAAATATGATGGAAAGGCAAATTAATTGAATTATAGGCACTAATATGCAGGAAACTGTTTAGCTCATCATTTTGTCCAGCAAGGTTTCACAGAGTAAGGGCAAAAAGCTGCCCTTCTGAACATCAGCTATTTCTGTTTCTCATTTATATTGCACTTGCAAATTATTTTATCCGTCACTTCTTACCAGTACATGCCTGATCATATTATATGGGAGACCACTGACAGAACGCGGTCTTGTAGGTACCCCAGTCCAATAGCATGGGTCGTTTTAAAGGTCATAACCAGAACCTTAAAGTGAACCCAGAAGATCACCGGCAGCCAATGCAGTTTGTGCAGGAGAAGGGTCACAGGGGCAAACCGCGATGCCCCTGTAACCACCCGTGCGGCCGCATTCTGCACTAGCCGAAGTTACTATGAGGTACTCCTCATAGGGAGCCCCATATAGAGAGCATTACAGTAGTCCAGATGAGAGGTAACCAGGGCATGAGTGACCGTCCATAAGGCATCCCAATCTAGGAAGGGGCACAACTGCCGTATCCAGCGAACCTGATACAAAGCCCCCCTGGTTATGGCTGTGCTATGATCTTCAAGAGACAGCCGTACATCCAGGAGGATGCCTAGATTGCGAGCCCCCTCCGTAGGGGTCAGAATCTCCTCCCCGATAGCCAGCGATGGAGTCAACTGGCTATATCGAGACGCCGGAA
>JANHFP010004191.1:14103-36124 GCA_032468135.1 Calamaria suluensis | reverse complement strand
ATTCTATTCTATTCTATTCTATTCTATTCTATTCTATTCTATTCTATTCTATTCTATTCTATTCTATTCTATTGCATGTCTGAAATGAATATATTCTCATATCATAAGCATACAGTATAGTAGAAAATATTTACCTAATGCTCTGATGCTGGTTTGTTTCTTCAAATTTCGTATCTTGCCTCAGATAAAACAGATGGTATGGATTAGTGCCTGATTTCAGGAATGCTCTAGCATTTTCATGGTCTGTCTGTGCATCTGTGGTGAATAATTTAAGGTGCCTGATTTTTGACACAGAAACCCTGAATACCTTGGTTTGTATTCTAGCTTCAAACTGAACTTATAATTTGTAAGATCCTGCAAGCATAAGTGAAGACATGGATCCTCAGGTATCTTTATTCATTTAGAATACAACACATAGTTTACCCTTACTTTCAACCAGATTAGGAGTTGCCTTTGAAAGCAATGTTAATTGGTTAGAAATAATTAAATGTTTGAGCCATTTAACATTTATTACACATCACGATCCTTCAAGTGCAATATGGTATGGGATCATGCTGCTGAAATATAGTCTTTGAGCATATGAATTTGTGAGAGAAAAAAAGTGGAGGCCTGCGGATGTGCCCACTGGTAGCTGGCAGAGATGAAAGACAGGAACTTCTTGGTGGCATAGTGGAACCCTTGGAAATCTTCTTCAGATTGTATAATTTATACTCGTCTGGTGTCTTTTAGGCAGACTCTTAAAATATCTTTATTAACAGTTGGCTTTTAATTGAAGTAAGGTAGGTGTTTGTTGTTTTTCCACTGACCACTCTAATAAAGTAGCTGACTGAAATAGATGCATTGATTTAATTTTTTGTTTGATTTTTCACTTGATGATTTTTATATTGGAAAATTTTATATTTTGTATATCACTTTAAAAAATACTGATTATGACCAGAATTGGAAGAGGATTTTTTTCTCATTTTCACTATAGTGGCTTAATTCACAGTGCGAGTCGTGAATTGAATTGAAAAGGATACTTACTTTTTGGAGTGTTCACTTCCCTGGGTGCCTCCAAAATTTTAGAAGCTACACTAGATACTGGGAGACCCTGAATTGCAGTCCTCTTGTAGGAATGGAAGCTGGCTGGTTGACATTGGGCCAGGGGCCCTTTCTCAGCATCCAGGATTGTTGTTTGAGGAGAGACTATCATACACACTACCCTTATAGTACAAAGTAAAGATGGGAATAAGTGAATAAGTAGGTTGTGTGATTGGATTAACATCCATATTGGAGAAGCATAGAGCTTGGAAGATAGGGGATTCAGCTTGTTGTGGCATATCAATAGGCAGATGGAGGTCGTGTGTGTGTGTGTTAGACTGTTTTAGGAAGGGGGTGTCTAATCTAGTGATAATCTCCTCTTCTGATTTAGCAGCTCTATTGTGGGGACCTGGTGATTGGATGTTGCTTCACCTGTCCTTAAAGGGCTAATGTTTGTTTACCATTAAGAATGAGAGGAAGATTACTCTGAAGCTCATTCCTGGCCCAAGTTATCCCAACTGTTTCCATGCATAAGGTGGAAGAAGAATTTATAGTCGCCTGATTATTTACTCTGATGTCTTAACCAACTAGTTCTCTGTAACAAATTGCATTTATTCATAATCTGATGATGGATGAGCAGGAGGATCTGGCAAGCATTACTGAGACCTAGCTGGGCGAGGACAGCAACATTGCCCTCTCAGAAATCAGTCCAGCCAGTTTATGGGTTCTGCATCAGCTTCAAGGCCAGGACTGCTGACAGGCTAAGTGTAATAAATAAATAAAACTTGTAAACAACATTCAGATGAAAATAAGCATTCTATGTTTTACAGAAACTGTGTCCTGGTTTTCATTAGTATGAATAGATATACTGAATTTTTCCTCCAGAACTGTGAAATCTTCAATGATGTAAATTCTAAGCTTTGATACATCTGAAAATCCAACACAGTTTGTGACTGTTCCATAATATATTTTTCAGATCCAGTTATTTTGAAGGTGGCAATGTGTTACAAATGCTGAGGGGAAAAAGTAATCTATATCTTTCCTTAATTTCTATGAAGCAGGTTAGATTTTCTCACTTTCTGGTTCCTGAACAAATTCTAGTTGATTGTATCTCTCTAAAATGTTAACTGTTCAATACAGTATGTCTTCATATCAAAGATGAATGCCAAGAAAGTATGAAAAAGAATGGCTTGTCCTAAATTACCTGCCAAGGAAAAAGATGCCGAGTGAAAAGGAATTATCTCTAATACTGTTTTTGTGGTCGTTTTTTTGGCTGGTGATGCCTTCAAAGGTCTACAGACAGATTTCTTGGACAGTGATTGTATGGAATGGCCCGGGTGCTTTGCCAGGTAGAACTCAACCAAGAATTATGCATATTCTCTGACAGTTTTAAAAGAAATGCACACAATAAAGCTTTTGGCAGTTCCAAAGTCAGGCTGCTGCTTTCTCCAGTGGAGAATAGGATGATTACTACCATTTCTTTTTATATTGTAATGATCCAACTTTTCTTAATTAATTTTCTTAATTTTCCCTATCAGGAAGGAAATATCACTTTTCAGGGATTATCTATATTTCATAATTTTATTTCATTGCTGCATGGCATGCCTTCATGGTTGTACCTTGAATACTTTATAGGAGGCTGATTCATCATTCATTAAATGCACTGCATTTCTTGTATATGTGCAAGGGGTGATTGTGGTTAAACTGCTATTTTTAATGATCATTTCAACAAAGAAGGAGGGGAATGAACTAACGTGTCTACAGCTTGCAATTGACAGTAATTATTACTATAATTAATTGAAAGGAAAATATAATTTCTACATACTTAACAAATAAATGCTTGTTTTATTTGTCAGGTTTAATTTAATTGTAAAAAAGAGGCAGATGCGATTGATGGAGAAGCAAGGAAAGAAAGAAAAGAACCTTATGCAGACCTGGTGTATGTTTATTAACCAAATAAGCTTTGTTTTACAAGAGAATCTTACTTCTACTCCAATACTGGTGCTAACTGGACCAACCTTATCAATGGACAAAATGTAGAAGCCTGCACAGAAACAAAATGTATGAATCTTTTCAGTTATTGATTATAGTATATGTGTTTGCTTTAATTCTCCTCCTGATTAATCAATCATGTTTTACAGTTTAGTTGAACAGTTATCTTGAACAGGTAAATCCAGTTCAGGTTAACAGCTAATGGTTTTGGTTCAGGTCCAGTTTAATCAAAAAATGTGTTTATTCTGTTTGCTTGGATGACTTTCAATTTTGTTTTGACACCTTCTATCTAAGAAGTCTTTTGCAATACTGCCTTTTCTTTTCAAAGGTAAATTGGTATCTCTTGATTAACTTACATTAGATAAATTTTGCAAAGTGATGAGATTGTACCTCAGCAGAATGCTTCTAACTCTTCAGTGTTTTTTTTTGAGGAAATCTAAACACATTTTAGGGAATTTTTTGGTTATGTTTTGCTGGTTTTACTTTTAAGAAGGGAGAGACAGAGCACAGCAGAAGGAACTTAATTTTATCCTTTGTTGTTCCATAGTGGTAAGCAATCTCTCCTGTTTATCACACACGTTTCCTATAAAGAAGAAAGTAGACACTGGCATCTGCAGACAAGATGATGGACATAGCATTGCAATTTAAGCCCCACTTCTCTAATATGTGTGCAAACACTCCATATTCATGTAGCTAGTCCTCAACCTAGAACCAGAATTGAGACTGGGATTTTGATTGTTGAACTATGCAGTTGTTAGGCAAGTTATCACATGACCTAATTTTACAACCACTTTTACCTTGGTTGTTAAGCAAATCAGGTGGTCATTAAATGAAACTGGCTTTTCCCATTGGCTTTGCTTGTTGGAAACTGGATGGGGAGATTGCAAATGGAGATCGTGTGGCCGCAGGCTGCTGCATTTATAAATTTGTTTATAAATGCAAGCTGGTTGCTAGGTATCCAAATGATGATCACATGACCATGGGGGGGTGGCATGACAGTTGTACCTTTGAGGATGGGTCATAAATCACTTTTTTCACTGCTGTGATAATTCCAAACTATTTTTAAATGAAGAGTCATAAATCAAGAACTATTTGCACAAATGAGTAAATTTGGAATGCAACTTCGTGGCCTCTGCTTTCCCTGTTCTAACTTTTCCTTGTGGTTGCCACTGGAAGTAGTATGGAAGAACTTTACTACTGGTGTGAGTACATTTAATGCAGTTTCTATAGTTTTATAGTTGTGGCTTTATAATAATGATGTTCTGGTTTTTTCCTCTTGTTTGTTATTCAAAGGACAACTAACAATATGGGTCCACAGAAATTTGCAATAAGCCCCAGTGATTATGCCTAAAGCACTCAGTGAAATAAAATTGAATTTTTTAAACTGAGATTGTCTTTTAATATGTGACCATTTTATTATTAGATTGTTCTGCTTCCTCGAGGAATACAGAATAACAGAGTTGGAAGGGATCTTGGAGATCATCTAGTCCAACCACCTGTTCAGGCAGGAAACCTTACATATAATGTTGCAGACAAATGGCTGTCCAATCTCTTCTTAAAAACTTCTGGAGGCAACTTTTTCCACTGATTTATTGTTCTAACTGTCAGTAAATTTCTCCTTAGTGCTAGATTGGTTCTCTCTTTAATTGGTTTCCATCCATTGCTTCTTGTCCTGCCTTCAGGTGCTTTGGAGAATAGATTAACCCACCTCTAGTATTTCTTTCATTAAACTAGTCATGGCCAATTCCAGCAACCTTATTTTTGTATATTTATATATTTTATATATTATTAATAAAATTATAGTTTATTATTATAAATATATAACTTTATATATTTTAGCCTCCAGAATTTTAGAACAATGCGTTAAAGAATTATAAAAGCAATAAACAATAAAATCACTTGACATACAAAATATAAAAATGTAAAACCTATTTCATTTTAGAAAGCAGTCTTAAAAACAATCTGATCCTGGGCAGTTGAAATAGCACATGTTTGGGCATTATTTTTGTCACCAAAAAAGTAAGTTAGAAATATTAAAAAAAACAACATGAGAAAACATGAAAATAATAAGATAGGGTAAATTGTGGCATGGACAATATGTATACTCTTGATGGCTATTGGAGGCTTTTGTGAAAATGCAGGTTTAAGGTGTACAATTGAAATGCAGATATCTTTTAAATGCCAAAAATATGTCTGGTATAAATATTTTCTCCCATCAATTTTTTAAATAATGCGACTTCTAATTTTCATAGCATATTTTTTAAAACTGTATTGTCTTTCACTGGAACTGCCAACTGATGAGGGGATGAAATTATGCAAAGTTAATCATAAGTAGCTCCATATCAACTGCTGTTATGCAATAGATCACCTATGCCAGGAGTGCTTTCATTGAGGGCTACATCAGGGTTGTGTTTGACCTCATGGGGGCCAGGGTGGTCATGGCCAGCTTGATGTTACTTGTGTCGGGGGCATCTGTGGTGGCCTGAGCACTCTGCCAGAGAAAATGGACTCCTTAGCTCCATTTTCGGCCACGATGGCTTCCTGCAACCCTGTACCAGCGAAAACGGAACTCCGTTTTTGCTGGCAGAGGCACCACAGATGGACCTTTGCTGTTTCCAGGGTGGCCCCGTGGCCCAGATCTAAGAACCCCATAGGTCAGATCAGGCCTCTGGGCCTTGAGTTTGACACCCATGACCTACCTATGGTGAACCTATGGCATGCGTGCCACAGGGTGGCACACAGAGCCATATTGCTCGGCATGCCTGCACAGCTAAAAAATGACCCATTTGACAACTTCTCTTTCCACCTTTGGGTTCGAAAACATGCTGGTTTTGGCCTCCTGAGGAATGGAAAGTCCCGTTTTCAGCCTTCTCTGACTCCTAGAGAGGCCCTTGAGGTAGTGAAAAACAGGCCTTCTGGGTGTTCAGAAACGGAGCATTTTTGGCCTCCAGTGGCCCTCCAGGGGGAGGGGGGTTGGAAAGGCCCATTTTTAGCTTCTTCTGAGTCCTAGAGAGGCCCTGGAGGCAGTGGAGACTGAAAAACGTGCCTACCTGGCCTACCCTAACATCAGGTGCCAAAAGCGGGGGGGCCCATATGTGTAGGGGTTTGTGCACATGCATGTGTGTGAATTATGGGTGTTAGCAGATAGGCATCCCCCCGTGCTCCACCCGCTTTTGGCACGCGATGGGAAAAAGGTTCGCCATCACTGACCTATGCCAACCATTTCATGACTTCAATATTTCACAAATGTTCAGAAAGAACTAGGCAAAATCATTAATAAGAAATATCTGCACATGAAGCTGCTGTGAAAGAGATGGTGATAGAAGAAAGCTAAAGAACTGGCCCATTCAGCAAAAAAAATATACATATATATTTAATTTCCTGGTACCTTCTTATCTAAGAAAGATACCTGCTTTTCTAAGACAAGAGCTTGTTAAAACTGTAGGCTTTTATTGGAAAGAAGGAAACAGCTTTATTCTATGTATGAGCAATGACTAATTCTTGTTTTTGGGAAACTGGAGGCTTCTCATGCAGGAAGTTAGAATTAGAAGAGGCTAACATACTTCCACTTTGGAAGGATGATCATTTGTCATGTAAGACAAGGGGAAGTTATATTAGCAGTTTCAGCTGGATGAAGATAGGATGACTATATAGATTTTAAAAAAGTTATTGAAAACGAACTTAATTTTAACAATGAGTGCAAAGGGCAGTCATAGACGTATTGTTTGGCTCACACTTAAATAACTTCCTGTACTTGACTAGAGGAGGTGGGGGTAAAACAAATGTTAAACCTAAGTGGGTACTAAAGGTAATTTTATATTAACCCCTTTCCCTAGATGCTGATTCTTGCATAGTGATAAATAGTTTCTTTCTTTTTCTTAATCAAATTTGTAAGGATGTCTTTTTATCTGACAAAACTCTGGGTAGCCAACGGACCATATAAAACATCAACAATATTAAACACACAAACATAAACAAGTTGAGACATCTCTGTAAAAACACAGAGTACCTATACCAGGGGTCTCCAACCTTGGCAACTTTAAGACTTGTGGACTTCAACTCCCTGAATTCCTCAGCCAGCTGTGCTGACCTATACTGTACATCCTCACTGGAACTCAAACAGACTGGCCCCTAAGCTTTGGGAAAGATCCAAGTCTTCATGTCCTTCTAAAATAAGGTGACCATCTGTCCCGCTTTTCGCAGGACAAACCCGCTTTTTGGCCAAAAGTCCTGCGTCCCGCGCCATCTTTGAAAAGTCCTGCTTTTTTTTTTTGCTCAGAGCAGCCAAGGAGCAGGCCATGCCCACCCACTCTCCTCCCCAATCTCTCTTAGATTGTTCTATTATCCCTTTCCTGTGATAATTTATTCCAGTGATTATTAAGTTTATATGTGGGTGTCTGTCTGAATGACAGGCTGAGGCAAACTGCTTCAGAACGTTTATTAAGTAACATCAACAGAACGAAGCGCTAAACCAAGGAATGACAGTGCTATTTATACTGTCTCAACAACCAATCCCCAAGCACGTTCTTACCGCCTTCACTTCATCCCTTAATTAACCAATGGCAGAAGGCGGACGTACGTCGAGGACTTAACAGTGATGGCGAACCTTTTTCCCATTGTGTGCCAAAAGCGGGGGGAGGGTGGAGCACGGGGGAGGACACCTGTGTGTCAACACCCATAATGCTATTCACCCCCCTGTGTATGCGCCAGAGGGTAAAAACGGGCCTTTCTAACCCCCTGGAAGGTGTCTGGAGGCCAAAACCAGTCCATTCCTGGACTCACAGAAGGCCCAGTTTTCAGCCTCCACTGCCTCCAGGGTCTCTCTAGCAGTCAGAGATGGCTTTAAATGGGCCTTTCCACCCCTCAGGATTCCAAAACCAGCCTGTTTTCAAACTGGAAGTGGAACCATAAGTTGTCAAATGGGCCATTTTTTTTTAGCTGTGCAGGCGTGCTGACCAATATGGATCTGGGTGCCACCTGTGGCATGCATGCCATAGGTTCGCCATCACTGATTTATTCCTTTGCAGAGGAGTAGCATAGTCATGGAGACCCTGTAGCAAGGTGGAAACACTTTTCTTTTATTATTGAAAAGTCTTTGGCATTAAATCGCAGTGCTGACATATATATGTAGGCTTGCTTCCTACATCTGTGGTAGCTAAGTATTCATTATGCAAAACTAATACTGAAAGAAAAGTTTCACATTTATATTTTAAGAAAAAAGGGATTAGGAATTTCAAGATCAGTGTTAGTATTCATTTCTACAGTTAAATGAAAAATCAATCGAGAATTTATCAAAATCTTAAAATTCTTTAAAAGCAGAATCACAAGTAAATACAATTAATAAACACACTTTGGATGCACTTTAAACTAACATTTCTTTGCTTTTAGTGTTAACAGTGAATTGATTCTTAGTCTAAACACATTGGCATCAGTTGAAGGAAACAACTCATTTGTTTATTTGTGTGACTGTCCCTGGAAGCAGCTTATTAAATGAAAACTCTTCTTGATTCAGGGGACTCCACAAGGGAGAGTTTAAGATAAGCGAAGATGGGGGTCAGCACCATGCAATCAAAGCCACATCCCTTTTTTACATGCATGGCATGGCCAATGTAAATAGGGCAGGGCTTCAAGCTTAGGGTCATGGCCATCTTCTTGACTTAATTAACTAGTGGACATCCTTGTCTTGAATGGACTCTTTCTCATCTTAACTAACTACATGAATTAGCAGCATCTTCTATATCTACTCATGTGAGAGGTTTTTAACCCCCTCATTTCTTCACTCTGTGTTTTATGAGATTTTTGATAAAGACAATGAATTCAAAATACTCCCTAAGCAAAATATTTCTTGGGAGGAAGGTTTGTGAAAGAAGTATAATTGAATTAATACTGAAGGAAGTATTATTTTTTTTGCCAAGAGTATGTAGATCGGCTGACTCAGCCAGTTTGGAAAAGTCCATATGAAGCCAGTCACTAGAATCACATGTGAAAGTTTCACCTTTCCTTCTTTTTGAAGAAGGCAGTTCTTTTTCCTTATTTGTGAAAACAAATCGATGGACTTGTTAGTGCATTCTGGATATTTGCATTCCAAATAGCCTTTTGGTTTTGAACTTTCTTAACACAGAAATTTTAATTGATTTTATAATAAAGGGTAGGGTAAATAGGAAATGTACATTTTTGTACAGCAGTGTGGTTTCAAGGTCTTTAATTTCTTCTTACAAAATAGAACATCCTATTCTTAATAATATTGAATATTTATTAAATTTCTCTTTTCAGTTTCAGGTGGAAATTTTTCTTTTAAACCAAAATAAACAAATATATACGTCTATAATTCTTTACAGTTTCAGCTATTCTTATTTCTCTTTACATCTCTTATCAAGCGATTATCTACTGTCATTATTTTTTATCCATAGATCTCAGCTTTCTGGGTGATGCCCCCCTCCCCCTCCCCTAACTTTCAATGGTTTTCTGTACTCACCGGATCATTCTGTATAAAAGATGACCTTTACCTGCATTTATGTTGCCAAACTTTACAACCTCTTCAAAATATTTCCAAGTCTACAAATTCTTTATCTGCTTAGTCTCTCTTGTATTAAGACACACACTATTTGAAGCATTATTAATTATGCTTCTAGTAACATTTTTAAACCACTTACCCATATTCAAGATGAAAATGAATGGCTATGTGATTAAACAAACAGCAAGCAGTCTGCTGAAACAGGGTGACCTGCACTATCCTTGCATTTTGTGTATCCATGATTTTGGTCTATTTTGTGCTCTTTTACATATACACAAAATGAGCTTTTGAAGAGGCAAAGAGTAAGATTTGGAGGCTGCCTGATTGCCGGCCCTTTGCCTGAAAGCTTTCGTTTTCCTCATTTGACCAGACCACTGGAGAGAATGTGGCTGAAATGCAGCATTTTGGCCAGAGATATGTTTGATACATTATCTAAGGACCGTTTGGTTTTGTCTATTATCAAGGAACAAGTCCTGGGTGATGCACTCCACTTTGAGAAATATAATAGTTCACACGTATTATCCTCTATTCATCTCTTTGATTCCAATATTGCAACTGAACAATTGCATATGCAGGTGAAATTAGTGTTTATGTGTGCTTGTATTACCATGCTTGTGGGGGAGATGTATGTGGGTCACTTTATTGTTCCGGTGGCTCAAATTGCTCCTTAAAACCAAGACAGACACCCTGATGAAGATATCAGCTGGGTAATACCTCTGGTATTGTCGTATCAAACAAAGTGCACTCTGATGTGCCAACTTTCCTTTTGTGCAGCCACAACGTGTGCTGCCAAAATATATTTAAAAAGCATGTGTGAACTAGGTGACGGCAACTATGACTATCTAAGTTATTGCTTGGCAGCTGAAGATACTTCTTTGATGCTGTGGCTGGCAGAGACCTCTCTCTATTTGCTTGTTCTTGTTTGAGAAACTGAAGCCACCCAAAGCAATGCATCATGCGGCCATTTGCTACTGCGAAAGCAGCTTCAGCTTTGCAAAGTCAGATTCAGGCAGCAGCTGATATAAGTCATATTTCTTTTGGATTGTGCCCCAAATATGTTTCCTCCCACTCCCTCCCTCGGATGGGTCAACATGAATCCAAGAAACCTTAGAGTACTGGATGACAAAACGGCAAATATACACACATGCACAATAACATCAACAAAAAAACAGTGGCTTTTCTGTGCTATTTCCATGTTGGCTCCAAATGAACAAGTACAATATAGCCAGCTCCCAGCCCCTGCCAATCCTACATCTGCTCTCGAAAACCTCCAGCAAATAAGAATTACTGTGGGATTGTTTAACCAACGCTTACAATATACACACTTTACTTCTTGCTTTTCTTCCCCCCCCCTGCTTCTCTCTGCATGCTGGTGGCAAAGGTTTGGGAGATAATGGGCAGCGATACCCATTAGGCATTTGCTTTTCCTTTTTATTTAAAGGGGAGAGCTGTATTTTGGGATGGGGGCAACGATAAGCTTTGCTTTGTCTGCTGGCAAGTGAATCAGAGATACAAAATTTATTTCATTGTCTGCAGCTTTGGGGAAAGAGTCCATCCTGGGTTTGGTGGCTGGCTGTGGATTTTAGTTGCCGTGGAGTTTTTTCTTATTCAGCTGTCTGTTAAATAATTCATTTACTGCATGAATGTTGTGTTTTAGGAGACATTTTCTGTTCTTTTGTTTCCTTGTCTAATTCGACCTGTGTGTGGATATGCGCTCTAACCCATTGGGATAAGACCACCTTGTTTGAACTGCAATTAATGCTGAATTATTACATCCAGAGTTCCCATCCCAACACATACCTACTTAAGATCGTGCGTTCCACATTATTATTGCATCCATCAATACCCACATCAATACCTACATCTGACACAGAATCAGAAAAACACACACTCACACCACAGTATATTATTTTATGGTGCCACATTTTATATATAAACGCCATACAACACACAACATCTGAGCATGAGAGAAGTGTGTGTGTGTGGGGGAGGAGGGAGTCTCCCCCAGGATGGACAATTTTGTTAGGGCTGCCTTGCACAAATATTAGTGTAGTTTCTGTCCAACCAAACTGTTTCTAGGATTTGATTGATTGCACCATGCAGATTTCCCCCAGGGTTGATAATAGAATTGCTTACTCCAAGCACTTTATTAGGAAGTTGATTCCATTATGATCAAAACAATACTTGGTCAATTTCAAAACTTGTTTTTCCATCAAAGGGAGATTTAAAAAACATTAAAACCCAAATTCCTATTTCTGCACTTTATTTTGGTTCTTGGGAAAGTTATTTTTCTTTTAGCCTTCTACCTCCCCCACCCGGAAATTAATATTTCTTAATGTTTACCTCAAATTATCTCCTGCCTTGCTTTTGTTTTGTTCCAAAACAGGGAGGGATTTTAAGTTTATTCTGAATTTTAAGTTAGAAATTATCTTGATTATTTTGATTTTACCGTAATATCTATTAAATTCTGTAAATCTGTTTTTAAATTCTGTAAACCGCCCCGAGTCCTAGGAGATGGGGCGGTATATAAGTCGAATAAATAAATAAATAAATAAATAAATAAATAGATCATTCCAAAGTAATTAGTTATTTGTATTTGTTTCTAAATATTAAAATAAATTGCTTACAATACTTTGATTTTGTAAATTGAATGGCATTTCTTGATTTAAAGGAAGGCATAATCAATCCAACAAGTTATCTTGGTTTATCAAATAAGTTCATCTATACCCATGTATGAATGAAACAATATAATTTTTACATATCAACTGTAAAATATGTGTTAGAAAACTGCTGTTATGATATATAATATCTAGAACTAACTCAGTGGATTTAGATGAATTCCATATTTTAAATTGAAGAAGGAAATTAGAGTGATCATTTTAAGTCTGGTTTTGGTTTTCAGAGTCACTGAATCTTGATCAGAAGAAACTTTGATGATGAAAAACTGTCTACAGCAGACATCTTCAAGCTTTGCAGCTTTAAGACTTATGGACTTCAACTCCCAGAATTCTCCAGCCAGCATTAGCTGGCTGGAGAATTAGAATTCTTGAAGTCCACAAGTCTTAAAGTTTGCCAAGTTTGGGGACCCCTGGTCTATAGATCTTACCTCATTGTTCTCATTATCTTATTTAGAGCAAAGTCCTTTTTGAATTCAAACAACTAGCTGGCTTAGTTTAGTAACATCTGCTTTATGACAAAGACTCGATAATTATTTTTTTACATCAGGTCAACCTACTTGCAATTCCATCCTGATTTTTTCAACCTTCAGAACCACTTAGTATTATGCAAATTACCAATTTTTAACTGCCAGGCATTTTTTGCACTTTTTTTCATAGAAAAATAAACTTGTAATATTTCCTTACTTTCATATAAAATGTTACTTATTTGGTTAGGATTAATACAATTAACCATCTCAGTTCTGCCTTCTTTGATTCTATACAATGTCACCATAAGCCAAAGAGAGAGCCAGCTAACCTTTTCAACTTTAAAAATATTATCTACTCCTTTTTTTCCTGTTAATCTAATAAAACATTTTTATTCTCTTTGATCTATGCTGAAGTGTCTCTTCTCTGCCATCCACCATTTCCTCTATCCTGAAACAAAAACATAACCTGTTTTCTTTATTATAAAAAAGTCAGATTCTGCATCAGCCATTTATTCCAGTTCCATGAAGTTTTTTTTTTTGCAGCGTTCTGAGTATTTCTGAGTATAAGTATTTCAGTAAGGCATTTGACAAAGTAGACCAAATTAGACCACAACCTACTTCTTAGTAAGATAAAAGAAAAAAAGTGGGATAGACAGCATTATCACCAGATAGATTTGTAACTGACTAACAATTAACACTCAATGGAGCTACATATACATCTATACAAATAACATACATTGACACAAATAACAGATTATATAAATTGTTGCCATTTTGGAATAAACAGATTTATCCAATTATTTAAAAAAACTGCTGGATTATGTTGGAATAATAATTCCCTCTTGACATGATTGCAGAGTTTGTGTGCTCTGATGTAGTATGACAGAGTCATCAGAAGTCTCATCAGATGACCCAGATGAAGACTTTCCCTCCCATAAACCATATGGTGAGGTGTAATTTACAGGAATGTATACCAGGTCAGTCATTGCCCTGACCTGGTATACATCAAAGACCATGCTAGATGTTTCTCTAATATCAACTGCAGATGTCCACACTGCTTAGATCTACACATGAACTACACCAATAAATTATGACATCCTTGGTTAGGGTTGTCAAACTCACAGCCCACAGGCCAGATGCATCATGTGCTGCCCATGCCTGGTTTAGCGAAGAGGGAAAAAGTTATGATACGTCACATAACAATGCCATGATGACACGAGCTTGACACCCCTGCCCTAGGTTCTTGGGAGGAACTTGATGTGTATGAAGGTCAACACCTGTTAAAGAACTGGCAGCTGTGATTTCAGGTTGTTATGTGTATATAATAATAATGACGATGATGATGTATTGAATTTACATGCTGCCATCTCTTAAAAACTCTGGGTCTTTCAAAGGACTACCTTTGAAAACCATTCACACATTTCATTAGTCAGTAGCTTGGCTTCAAGGAACTGTTATGATGACAGTATCTCTCACCAGTATTGACAGATTTTCATTGGCTTCTAGACAGTTTCCAAGCCCAATTTAATTTTAAAGACCTGTATGCCTTATGTCAAAACACCTGATGCAGCACCTCCTTCTACAGCAATTTACCCATAATTTAGGCTGCCATGTACAAAAAGAAGAAAATTCCACTTCTGCTGCCTATTAGGATATTAGGATAGACTTAACTCTTAAGAATTAACTCTTAAGAATTAACTCTTTCTTGATAATAGAGAATGTATCATTTTCACAAGGCACAATATTATAATTTAGACAATTCAGACATAATTACTAACTGTGGTGATAATAAATCAAATCACAGATATAAATATAAATCTGTAATAAACAAATCACAGATTTAAATTAATTTCATACATGTAATACTTAGTTAACAACAGTAATTGGGACTGGAATTTTGATCATTAAGTGATTATCATAAAGCACAATGTCATGTGACAACATAATAGTTGGCAGTCCCATTACCAAATCCAATCCCATCAGTCATTAAGCAAGGATCCATGCCTTGATCCCAACAATTTCTCTCTTGGTATCTCTCAGCCAAGCTTCCGTAAAATAAAGGATACCCAGGAAAGAAGGGTATGTGGTTTGTGAATGCAAGTTCACTCCTTCCTTGACAAGCAGCAACAATATCCTCTCATGACAATGTGAGTAGATTAATAGATGCCACCTTGGTGGGAAAATAACAGTATTCCTTGTGCTTCAGCATATAGTTATATATGCTGTCTTTGGACAACACTGGGTCTCTCAGCTAGGATTGGAGATGAACACCAACCCCTAGAGTCAGACACGACTGAACAGGGGAAACTTTTAACTTTGTTAAAGCACGTTTATACATTACAGTTGCCAGGCAAAAGAAATGAGACCAAAGAGAGAAATTACAGGCCAGGATATACTGAAAAGGGTAAAAGATAGTCTATGAATAATTCCATTTTTATTTAATGACACACATCCAAATTCACCATTGTACAGCTTTTTAATTTATGACACCAAGCAATGCTCCCGAAATGTGCATGTACTGTAATGCTGACTAGGAAAAAATCAGACAAAAGAAAGGTGATTCCCCCAATGGCTTAATGGTCAAACTTAATAAACTTAAAAAAAGATCTGCCCTAATTGATCAGATGGTCAGCAAGTTCATATCTCAAGACTTGCAACATTCTGTCGGTGTGATTTTATGATACTGTAAAGTGGGTTAGTTCACCTACTTGTGTTTCCTGTCTTCTTGACCCAGGAGGGCTCACAGTTTTATATAGAAGAGTTCACACTGAAGTTAGTATGTTCTTCATTGCATCTATCAACTTTCCAATTATTTTCAGTGGAATAAAACAATCCTCTGGATGCCAATTCCTTCATGCGGTCAAGCTGAAAGATTATTCTATTCCAAAATAGCACTGGAGCTGGATCATTTGATGGATTCTGCAGCTGTATTTAGCTTGTCATGTTTGAAATACAGCATTTCCTATTATTTTTTTAGGAAGAAGGGCAATTGCTTGACTCCAGAGAAGATCTCCACTGTCATAATGAACATTGAAGACTATCAAAAGAAGATTCAGGATCTCTGAACTCTAACAACACACCAAAAAAAAGTACATACAAAAGTAACATAAAAAACTAACTGCCTTATCATGACTTTATCAGTCTTACTCAATAGATGGAGAAATACACACAGGAGCAATGGTTGCCACTCCAGCTATATGGGCTTCCCAAGGTAGATAAACATGTTCCATTATGTCCAATTGTTAGAACCATCAACTCTTCCATATATCATGTTGCCAAATATCTGGCATCCGTCGTGAACCATATATTGGACAAACATATACATAGATCAGAGATCACATTTTATTGAGAAACTGTAAAGCCTTTGGTCTGGTCCAAATATCAGACAGGTCAGTTTTGATGTGTTATTCTTCTTCACCAGTATGCTACTTCCAGTGAACTGTATGAACTGAAGAAGTCATTATGGAAAGCATCCTGAGTCCAGTCATGGCATATTTCCTCATGGAAAATTGAACAATAGGCACTGGACATGGCAAAACCATCAAGGTTCTGGTAGGTAGACGACATTTTTGCCATCTGGAGATAGCCTTCCCTCCAAAGATGCCAGCTACACGTAGCAATGAAGCATTAATAAATCTGTTATGTACATCACAGACACTAAACCCAACACTACCAAACCTCTAAAATGTTTTTTCCTTTATGAAAAGAAGGCATAGGGAGTTTTTGTGAGCACAATAATGTTCAAAGATGAAATATTACCAATTACAAGTTATGTTTGGTTATTCAGCAATTTATCAGTGCCAGTTAGCTTGTTTCCTTAACTGCAGAATGGAATTATTTCTTCCAATGACATGCCTAGCAAAAGTGAGGAAATTTTTCTTGCTGTGGGACAGCTGGATCCACTCCCATTAATCTTTTGCAAGGGAGGACACAGTGTGGAGGAGAAATCACATTTTTAAAAGTTTTTCTTTTTTATTTCCTCCTTCACTGCTTTCCTTTTTTACTGTTCATTTCCCTGTCTTGCCTTTTTTTTCTATTCCTTTGTTTTATTTCCCTACACTCAGTCTTAACATTATTATTGTATTTCCTCCATGCATGTCAGAAAAAAATAAAAGGAAGAAAGATACTCCAATACTTTACGATTAACCAAAGAACTACAGTGGTGGTTCTTAGTTAAAGCAATTACAACATACGTGCTTAAAGAGACAAAACAAGAGAATTGTGGTTCTTATTTTCTTTTCATTTCTTCAACTTCAGGAAAAAAGATACAGTGGACTTCTAATAAATCTATGCTCTTGTACAAAATGCCTGGATGATTTTTGCTTGCACATACGTACTAGTTGTTTCCGATTTTAGGGGGGCGGTGCCCATCTCCGTTTCAAAGCCAAAGAGCCATCGCTGTCCGAAGATGTCTCCGTGGTCATATGGCCGCCACGACTAAACACCAAAGGCACATAGAATGCTGTTACCTTCTACCTACCTTCTACCTACCAAAGGTGGTCCCTATTCTTTCTACTTGCATTTTTACATGCTTTCGAAACTGCTAGGTTGGCAGAGGCTGGGACAAGTAATAGGACTTCACCCCATTATGCAGCACTAGGGATTCAAACAGCTGAACTACCAGCCTTCCGATTTAACAAGCTCAGCTGTCTTAGCCACTGAGCCACCATGTCCCCTTTAATGTAAATGACTAAGGTGAAATTCATGTTGAATTTCTTCCGCTTCTTAGATCTTTACAGCACACCCAAAAAGGAATAATAAGATTACCCAGTACCAAATGGGTTGGGAGCGAAGGTTATATATAGTCCAGTGAACCTATGGAACATGAAGTCATATTGGTTGGCATGCCAGCTGCCACCATCCAATTGATTTTTGGGACTTTTGGGTCCACCAGAAGTCAGGAAACTATCTGTTTCTGGCCTCCAGAGGACCTTCAGGGGGTGGGGAAAGCCTGTTTTTCAGCCTCCACTGTCTACAGGTCCTGTCTAGGAGTCAGAGGAGGCTGAAAATGGGCCTTCCTACCACCCCAAGGAAGGCTTCTGGAGGCCAGAATCAGCCTGCTTTGTCAAGTTACAGAAGACCCGGTTTTTAGCCTCAACGGCCTCCAGGGCATATCTAGGAGTCAGAGAAGGCTGAAAACTGGCTTTTCCAACAGGCCATTTTTGGCCTCTTGAGGCCCTCCAGGATGGGTGGGTAAAAAGCCCATTTTCAACCTCCTCTGAGTCCTAGAGAGGCCCTGGAGCCAGTGGAGGCTGAAAAATGGGCTGGTTTTGGTGTCCAGAGGCCCTCCGGTGGGGGTGGGAAAGCCACTTTCAGCCTTCTCTGACTCGTAGAGAAGTCCTGGAGGCAATGGAGGCTGAAAAATGGGCCTTCTGTAAGTTGAAAAATCGGCCATTTTTGGTCTCTGGAGGGGAACCCTGTTCTCAGCCTCCTGACTTGTAGAGATGCCCTGGAGGCAGTGGAGCTGAAAAAAGGCCTACCGGGCCCACCTTGACATCATGTGCCAAAAACGGGGGTTGCATGCATGCTAGGGTGCATGCACAGGGGTGTGTGTGTGTGTGTGAATAAAATTATGGGTATTGGCACACAAGTGTCGTCCTGCATTCTCCACCCCCCACTTTTGGCACACGATGGAAAAAAGGTTTGCCATCACTGTTATAGTCAGTTTCTTCATCCTGGCCTCTGTGATTCATGTAGCAATAATTATCACGAGGACTTGGCACTTGTAAGTTGACCAAAAGATGGTTAGTACCATTAGGCTGTAAAATTCACACATGACTCATGTGTCTAAGTCAAAAAGAAATGATGAGCCACAGCTTTCTCAACGTGTACAAGAAAAAATGTTGAGTCCCTTTCCTCTCATTGCTGTGAGCATGCTCACATCCTAAGCAATTTTTATTAGGAAAAACAAAAGTGGAAGGGAAGGTGGCAAACAGATATATGACATGAAGCATCTAGTTTTATCTCCAAATATTGGGGGGAAACAAAGCTCTCTACCATTCTTGATTACATGTGTTATCTAATGATGTTTTTTTTCTAAAAACCTCAAGGAATGTATAAGTTATAGACATAAATATGTTTCTCATTATTGTTCCTCATACATTACATTTTCATATTATAATGGTTCATAGCAAAATTCACTTTCAGTGAATATAATTACTCCAGACTTTAATGGTGAATATGCCCTCACACCCTGCCTGGACAAAGTAGAGAAAGAACCTATAAAACAAAGAAA
This sequence comes from Calamaria suluensis, assembly GCA_032468135.1. NCBI lineage: Eukaryota > Metazoa > Chordata > Lepidosauria > Squamata > Calamariidae > Calamaria > Calamaria suluensis. The sequence goes on along the minus strand of JANHFP010004191.1, from coordinate 17,218 downwards.
TTAAGCAAACGTAGGACATTTGCCTAGCTTACATGATTCATTTCTATAATTTAGAGAAATTATCTTCAACTTGGTGCCTTCTAAAAAATGGTGTTGTTCTCACTAAATGAGGAAAGGGGGGGTGGGTTGGAATTCCTAAACACATATCTAGATAGATCACCAACTTCTCTGATTTTGCTTTTCAGCAGCTTTAATTATTTTGTCAATTCTTGCAAATTAAATAGCTGTTTTATATTTAAGGACATGTGCTTTTATATTCCACTTATTTGAATTTTTTTTGAATATTTTAAATTCCTCATTTTGATCTATTTTCTCTGCCAACCTAACAAGGTAAAATTTGCACCTTCCCTTAATTTCATGTTCTACCTGGACAGGACAGAAAGGTATGCATTCAAAAACAGAGGTGACTGGTCTGTATTTTTCAACCAGACTATATGTTTAAAAGTCATCCTGTACAGGGGACAGAGCATGTCAAAAGATCTTTTAAAATTAGTTCAAAATGTAATATAATAGTTCATAATTAGACACAGCACCTTTCTACAACTGAAGCATTCATAAAAATAAATGGGCTATTCCTACTCCTAAGAAAATAGAGAGTAGGAGAAGAACATACAGTTATGTTACTTGCAGTAAAACTTTAATTCACTATAACCGAAAAGAAGGCTCCTTTGTGCATTCAGAGGAGGAAAGTAGATTAATTTCTGTTGAAGCAAAAGGGAAAACCTAATAATCCAAACCTGGGCAACGAGTAAAAAACGACATTAAAGATACAGAGAGAAAAAAATACCTATTTTGAGGTCGTGATGACGTCCATACTTCTTATAAGCATGCATGCTCTAAAAGTTTTTAATGATCCAAATATGGAACAATAGCACACTCTAAAAAAATGTAATAATGTAATAAAATATAAAACATTTCTAAGAAAAAAAATTAAAAGCCTGCAACCAATTTCTGGCGCCACTGGTTTCAAAGAGAACCACAAGGACATTATATTAACAGCTAACTTTCAAATCAAGCTGCATGAGCCAATAGCTGATGCAGGCAACTATCTCTTTATCCCTACTCACTTACAATCTCACTCCATTATGTGACTTTAAGAATAAAGATGCCTGATTCTGTCTAAATTAATTTGGACCATATAAGACTTTTCTCTCTTCAAATCTCCTTAAATGTCTTTCAAAGCATATACAGGAAATTACGGCAGTGTGTGCACGTTGGAAGGGACCACATAGATCAGAGTTTCTTAATCTTTTTTTCCTCTCAGGATCACTTACCACTTTTAAATATTACAGCTTTTGTTACATGGACCATATTTAATAATATTTACAATATTAAAAAATAAAATGAATGTATTAGCTGCCACTACAACTTCTCATAATTGTTTTTGGAGGATTTCAATAATATATTACTTTTCAACATAAGCTTGCAAATTATTTTAATTTTGAGGCACCCTCAGAGGTGCTCAGACCACATTTTGAGAAACACTGTTATAGCTCAGCTAATTCAAACACCTGCTTTGTGCAGGAATCCATCACATCATGAATGATATTAAATCCTGAATAGCTACCAATCCAGTTTTAGTGGCTTGTCACAAACTAACAAAAGATGTAATTGTCCCAAAACCTTGCTTAAACCTGACTAGACTGGCATAATAAACTAAAAAGAAAAAGAAAAGAAAATGAAAGAATTTGTCAACGTACTCTGCCTCGTGATGGCAATTTCTTCTAACTCTTTGTTTAATTAGTCTTTATCGCCAAAAGTATATACCTAGAATCCAGACAGAGGTCAGAGGTGAATTTAAATGATATTCCATTTCCGATTTCAACAAGTATCAGCTCAAGTTTTCATTTAGAGAAATCACATAGCACCTAAATATCCATTCCCCACAAACAAAACTACTTGGCTATTTTTCAGGAGTTGAAACAAATGAAACTGTTCTTCAAAACTAATTTAAACTGTATATATTCAACCCATTTTGACTTCTAGTATTATTTACCTCTTTGGCTAGTTGAAAGAATAGCACCATGCTTATACAATCCCTTGCCAGAATCGGCACACACGCACACACCAGCAGCCAGTAATTTAAGGAAGGGAGGGTAGAAGACGACAGATATCTTTTGGTTCCCCTTAGTCTGCTCTTAAAATACCACAAACTGGTTTGAAGTCAGCAAAAAAGTGGTTTAGCAATGATTGCAATGTTTCCTAGCAACTTTCCAGCACACAGTTAAGAGAAACAAAATGCCATCCAGGGTACTTGGCACCTTTGATTTATACACATTTGACAAAAATGCTGAAGAATTATGCACCTTGTCAATCATATCTTATAGTGGTTTTCTTTAACCAAAAGGCATGGGAAATGTTCCCCAAAGAAAAATTAATCCACATTTGAAACTAATGGGTACTGAAAGCTAGTAATTACCGCTCTGCTGCCGCCTGCTGAGTGCCAGTCAATAATCATATTTTACTTTCTGTCTTTGCAGTTCTAAGTAGGTGACAGAGACCTAAAAGCCAAAACAGAATTGCAAAACTGAGCAATTTCTGTTCGTTTAAGCAATGAGGGTGACTATTTTCCCACAGCATCGCTTAGAAGAATGTTTATAAAAATATTTTGTGACATTCACCTAATAACACACAAAGGAAGCTGTACTATAAGATGGCTGTCTTGGGGGAAATGGCCCTCATATAAAACCATTGTGATATAAAACTAACATATAAAATGTATTATTGCCCAGGAATAATACATTAGTAGTAGGTTTTGAGAAAAAGCAATTGCCACTAAAAATTGTATTATTCTGACTAGACCATATTTTATAAAATAACAAGAATGTTTCTTGCTCATATTTTTATTAATGCTGTTGAAACAGTATAAACAAACTGGTTTCTTCAGAATTTATGGTAATTATATGTGTCTTATTTATTGCAAGTATTACCGTATTTTTCGGACTATAAGACGCACCCAACCATAAGACTCACATAATTTTTAGAGGAGGAAAACAAAAAAAAAATATTCTGAAGCAAATGGTGTACTAAAATAATTTAATAATAACAAAATAATATTTCAACCATGTTAAGTGAACAGCAGTCAATGTGACATTAAAAACCATTATCACTTCCA
>JANHFP010004190.1:47533-60183 GCA_032468135.1 Calamaria suluensis | reverse complement strand
TTAAAAATCCCCTCATGGTCATCCTAGGCCGGCTTGTTGGAAGAGCCAGGTCTTCAGCTCCCGCCAAAATGATCTTAAGTCGGGAAGCATCTGCAGCACTGGAGTCAATTCATTCCAGAAGGTTGGCGCCCCCACAGAAAAGGCCCTACTCCTTGGGGTCACCAAACGGCACATAGAGGCCGTTGGGATCCTCATCAGCCCTTCTCTGTGAGAGCGAACCGGTTGGTGGGAGACCACTGGCAGAACATAGTCTTGTAGGTACCTTGGTCCAATGCCATGAAAGCAACAAATGGACAGAAAATGCTGAGATAATCCTGGCTGCAATTTTCCACTGGGAAATTCCCCAGTTAATTCACTGGGCCCCATGAATGCCTACAAGCATTTTCCTAATTGCAGAGCTGAGATTCTTTGATCGGAATGAATTTTGCTGCCCTTCTGCCAATCCCTACATTCTTTCAGCTCCTAGCCAAGTAATCATTATCTATCCAAAGTAACGTGTTGATAAAGCTTAACAAATTGTATGTTTTGAGACTATGTGTACACAATGAAAGAAGAAGGGGGGAAATCGCACAGCCACGATAGCGCAGTGGTTAGAGTGCAGTACTGCAGGCTACTTCTGCCGATCACTGGCTTCCAGCAGTTTGGAAGATCAAATCTCACCAGGCTCAAGATTGACACAGCCTTCTGAGGTCAGTAAAGTGACAATCTAGGTTGCTGGGGCAAATATGCTGACTATGCAAACCACTTAGAGAGGGCTGTAAAGCACTATGAAGCGGTATATAAGCCTAAGGGCTATTGCTAAATATGAACCCCAATATCGCTAAGGGTGACTTAAGGCTGGCTCACTTGTGCCTTAGGCTGACTGAAGACAAAGTCACAAGATCCTGACAGGAAATAAGATGTGGCCAGGCCCTGCTTGCCCGGTGATGGGGTGCAAGAGGTAAAAACTTCAGCAGAACTATTGCAGAAGTTTAACATCTCCAGGGACAGAGATATCCGGGGGGGGGGGGATGGAGGGTTGGGGGTTGCCATGGGAATTCGGGGATCCAGAGGATGAGGAGTTTGGACAGTTTTTCCCCCCCAAAAATGCCTGTTTACCTAAGCTTCTTCTTCTTAATGACTGCTGTAATGAGTTGGCTTCTTCTGGCCTCGACTGCTGCATTCAGTTATTGTCAAACACAGCCATCAGCTGGGCTTCTAATCTTTCTCTGATGGATGGAATACTAACCTTTCACAAGATTAGAGACACAAGGTGCTCGAGAGATAATGACATTCAAATAGGTTTTGTTTCAAAGGGCAACTCAATCCTGATTTTGTTCCTGGGTCACTTGACAGATCGTTTGCTGACATGAGGAGGAGAGGCGACTGGGGCGTGTGCCCTTCCAATCCTGTCTTCTGAGCCAATGCCCCAAATATATATCAAATGAGGGAAGAACTGAGGAGAAACAGATCATTCAGTCGTTGGCCTCTGACAGTTTTTGAAGTTTCCAGCCTGTCTCATTACCACACTGACTCCACTTAGGCTCATTTGAATTAGAATACACTTTCACTGACCTGTAACTTATTGGATATAATTTTATCTACTTGTGGTTAATATTTAAGTGGTCTGCAATGTTTATACCTGAATATAAGTACTGGGGGACTTATAATATATAAGATGGCTCAGCGGGTAAGACAGCTGAGCTTGTCGATCAGAAGGTTGGCAGTTCAGTGAATCCCTAGTGCCGTGTAACGGGGTGAGCTCCCATTACTTGTCCCAGCTTCTGCCAACCTAGCACTTTCGAAAGCATGTAAAAATGCAAGTAGAAAATATAGGGACCACCTTTGGTGGGAAGGTAACAGTGTTCCATTTGCCTTTGGCGTTGGGTCATGCTGGCCCCATGACCCTGGAGACATCTTCAGGCAGCGCTGGCTCTTTGGCTTTGAAACGGAGATGAGCACCGCCCCCTAGAGTCGGAAACGACTAGTACATATGCGTGGGGAAAACCTTTACCTTTACTTTAAGCAGTCACTATAAAGCTTGCTTGGGGTCCCTTACTTGGAATCCTACTGGCTCAGTCAGTGTCACTTGTAATGTATGTCTCAAAGCCAAATGAGGTTTCTCATTCCCAGGCAGAAGAACCAGAAACAAAGATGATTGAATCTAGAAGGGCATTAAAAAGCATGAGAGTGGCATCTGTGCTGCTAATTTATCTGGAAGGTTGAAATCTCCTGCGGAGGGTTGATTCATCATTCATTGATTTCTTTTTGAAAAATGAGCATCTCTGCGCGCGGAGCCACTGTTCTGACTCCTCAACATATGTCCTGATTACAGCTCATGATGTAATGGTTCATTTTTCATAATACAGGGAATTAATGTTAAACACGAGTTGCAAGAATTGAGTTATTAGGCTTCAGCCATGCAGAATTATTACAGAATCGGGAATCTGGTCCAAACTTTGAGAACTTAAAAAATACAGCTTCTTCTCTTTCTGATTTAAAATCCCCAAACATGGAAGTATAAAGGATTCAGCATCTGATTGCGAATGCCGGTATGTACCAAATACTCTAGAACGAAGCTGTCACTTCCCATATGGGAGAAATATTTCCTAGTCTTATATTCCTAAAACTCCCAATTCCAACATACCAATTCCAAATGTGCACAGCCATAAACCATAAAACATACAGTTAGAAACATTAAAATATATATTAAACAAATCTATGGCTCTAAAAACACGAAGTTTAAAATACTATTTAAAATTACCCCTAAAATCCTTAAATGTTTAAAACCCCTATTTCTTAATTAAAATTTGTAACCCAAGCCAGCGAGACGGAAGAGGTAGGTTCCGTTGCATGGTCTCTCTTAAAGACTTCCAGCAAAAGACAGCCCACAACTCGTGTACAAAGTATGGAATGTATATTATTATGATTTAGATTAAATTCCTAACTAAACTATGCTTTTTGTCCATAGTTGTAATAGTTGTCTTTTTTTTAAAAAAAAGCAAAATATCTCTCTTCCACTAATATAATTGCTATGTGAACCTTATATATAATGAGCTTAATCCCAATCCATATATTGAAAACTAAAATATCGTCCTGAATTATTTAAAAGGATACTGTTTTATTTTTGTTAAGGTTAACACACCAGTGGAAGTTCGGAATAGTGATGACTTTTCTTTATCTATTGACATACTTGATTTACTTCAAGAAGACACAAATTCAGTCACTGGATCTGTTTCAGGAAGTTTTGCTTTAGCAGCTGCTGAGTCTTTATATTCCGGATCAAATGGATGTGATATGTCAATCTGTGGAGCAGGTAATGTGGCATACATCAGTATTCTGGAGACAGTTAAATGGGGGCTTGGAGGAATCCGGTTTTATGAATGAAAGTGTTTTTTTTTCCTTTTCTGTAGGATGTAGTGAGACAAGTCATATTAGCAAGTATATTGGAAATATTAATTTTTTAGAAAATAATCCTAAAACAAAATGTTCACAAATGGAAGAAGATGTACAGTACATTAAAAGTGCACTCCAGGATCCTCTTTGGCTCTTGATGACAAATGCAGATGATACTGTTATGATGACTTACCAGATTCCATCACGGTAATTTAGTTTTAATTTTGATTACAGTTGCATGATATCTAAACTAAGTAATAACATTTCTTATTTCAATAAACAATTGTCTGTTTTTCATGTTAAAATGTGTATTTGCGTCAGTGGTAACTACAGGCTCTTGCTACTTTTGCCAAAATGTCCCTACTTGGCCCCCACCGTCACTACCGTTTTAATGCCCTTAAACCAAGTTTCACTTTTTTGGGCAGAAGACCAGTGCCATCTTTCACTGATTTGTAGAATTATTTAGTTGTAAGAAGCTATTTAGGGGATGCAGTGGCTCAGTGGGAAAGACAGCTAAGCTTGTTGATCGGAAGGTCAGCAGTTCAGCGGTTCGAATCCCTAGTGCCGCGTAACAGGGAGAGCTCCCATTACTTGTCCCAGCTTCTGCCAAGCTAGGAGTTTCGAAAGCAATTAAAAAATGCAAGTAGAAAAAATAGGGACCACCTTTGGTGGGAAGGTAATAGCGTTCTGTCCACCTTTGGTGTTTAGTCATGGCGGCCACATGACCACAGAGACGTCTTCAGACAGCACTGGCTCTTCAGCTTTGAAACCGAGATGAACACCGCCCCTTAGAGTTGGAAACGACTAGCACATATGTGCGAGGGAAACCTTTTTAAGAAACTATTAGACCACTAAGTCCAAATTAAGAACTTTTAATAGACAATTGTTTAGCTTCTCTTGGAATACATAGAGTGAAGGACAGCTCACCATTCCTTCAGTAATTAATTCCACTGTCAAATTTGTTTTCCTGTTAAGAATTATTTGGTAACATTCAGTCAGAAATTGCATTCCTGCATGTTAAAATCATCATACTATGTCCTGCACTCCAGGATGATAGAGAACATGATTTGGCCTTTGTAATATCTGTTTAAGAACTTTTAAATATTTCTCCCTTCAGATATCTTTTACTTAATGCTAAAATGTAATACCCAGTTCCTCCAAATGGCTCTTTAGAATAGTCTTCTTTAAGATTGTTCCTAAAATTACAGAAGGTACATGAGATATCATGAGAACTCAACTAATATATAATATAGTAGAAGTTTTATTTACCAGGATTGGAAAGTCAGCAACTATCTCTGTGACTAACACAATATAGAATTAAACATTATAATTGCAACCTTACAGTTAAAATTACATTTCCCATTTTTAGCATCCACAACATGATGTGACACATTCAGTTTATGATCAGCCACAATTGTAATATTTTTTGTCACACATAGTAGTACCAAGCCAGGTATCCCTCTTGTTTGAACCTTCCCCCCCTAGGCAAATAACTTTGCATTTCTTTGTATCATATTTCATTCTGTTAGCTATTCTTTGAAATTCTACAGTGTTATTCCATCCAGTGTTATGTTATATGCATATTTAAAAATATTCACTTCTCTGTTCATCAGTTTTTAGAATAGGTGCTCATAGTAAGAGAAATCAAATTGCCTCTGGTTCATTTGTAGCAAAGCCATGAATTTTATATGAGCAATATCTCTTGTTCTGACTTTCTCTTGCACTAGTGATGTTGAATGCTCAAGCAACAGAGATATAACATTTGACATTTTCTTTATTTCCACTGGGGAAAAACCGGACATGCAGATCTAACTAATAGTCTAAAAATAAGTGTTTGATCCACAGCCATAATGGCAGCATCCATGGAGACCTAATTGAATGGCTCTGGGGGCTTTATCAATAATTATAAAGGAAAAAACTTTTAGCCTACTTCTTTGCGATTTAGTGGTTTTTCAACCATAAGAATTACATGTGGAACTTAGAATTAGGCACGAGAGACCTTTATATATTCATCTTCTGCTATGTTGTATAAGCCAACAAACAACATTCTTAACAGCATTTTTTTCTTTGTGCCATCTAAACAGAAGCAATTGTTTAAAAAAATAAATAATTTGCATTTCAGCATATTAATATATGTTAGAAAGTTTGATGCGAAATCTTATCTACCGTGCAACATGAGTCATTCAAGAGATCAAGAAAATAGAGAATTTCTTAACAATTGATTATATCCTGTTTTTTGCACAGTTGCTATTTTGCTATCACTACATCAGCAGAATATAGAATTCCCTTCTCTCCCAAATAGTGAACATTCACATGTGTGTTGATAACAGATAATATAAGACTCCATTTTGAATGTATACATCAAATAGTAAAATGCATAATCCAAAATTAAATTGTTTCTGTAAAAAATTGCCTGTGATTATTTTTAACATTTATACATTTTGCCTATTTCAAGGCTAAATTGAAACTGTTTATACTATATTTGCTTATGTTAGAAAATTGGAAACTGTTTTGAGAGATGACAAATTGAAACTGAAACAAATGCAAATGTTCCAGCCAATATTTACGGAGGACCAAAAAAGGGAGTTACTTGAAGTTCATCCATGGATTCATAAAGGTGAACTCCCTCAGGCACTTGCAAATTCGGTATGTTTTAGATTTTTTTAAATTTTAAGTATAAAAATTATTTTATTTGTGGCTGGTATAATAATAATATGTAGGCCACACTAGTATCGAAACATTTGAATATACCACATTTACTTCTCTGTAAATATGTAAAACCACCCATCTAACCAATGAAATTCTCAGCATGGAACATACCATAAAAAATATCAGTAATAGTAAAAAAAAACCAACACAAAAAACACCAGGTTGAGGCCCTCTCATTAAAAACACAAAACACTTATACTGTTAGCATACATCCATGCTAGTTCCCAAATTATCAACATGGCCCCAATGCCTGAGGGAAGAGCCAGTTCTTCACAGCTTTCCAAAAATCTTGTAAGGTTGGGATTATCTATAACTCTGGGGGGTGCTTTTCCATGAAGCAAGTGCCATAACAGAGAAAGTCCACTTTCTAGGATTCAGTAGGTGACTCCCCCTTACTGCCATTTGCCCTCTTTCTCCAACCAGCTCCTTAAACTCATTGAACTGTTGGGAAGCGTCACAATGGTGTTATATGGCCACACCATGGTGTGCTTAAACTGATTCTGCTGCCACATTCTTGACTAGCTGAAATTTTAAATGCCCTTCAAGGGTACCTGTGTATAGATTATGTTGCAATAGTCCAATCAGAAGGGACTAACAGTAGAATTTAATCTCAATGTGTTCAATTCAGATAACTCCAGCTAATTGTTTCAATGTGCACTCTCTTATGGGCATGATCAAATATTTATAAGAAAAAATATTTAAGTGAAGATTCCAGTTGATTAAAAGTTATGATTCACTTTTTCTTTTAAAGCTTTGTGTTGATTGTGAAGAAAACAGCTGATTTTACATACAAAATGAAGGAGAAATTGATGAAAGGGAGCTTAATGAATGAGGTGAGAATAGTTCATCAATCCTGAACCAATTCAACAGTAAATATGTGTAATTCATGAAAATAATTTCAAAACATCTGCTTTCAGCTAAGGCAAATGCATCACTCGATCTTAAAGGTTAAGTTTGTTTCTTGTGAAATGAATCTCATTATAACAAACAAATAGATTTTTTGTTCTAAAAAAGGTCATTTGTTAATAATCTCTTTATGTAGGCATGTCTATTACTGTGAGCAATTTCTGAAATGATTGTTTGCTTTAATAAAATCTTTTCAATTTTAAATGTTTACATTTAAAGTTATAGTTTATTAACATTACAGAAAATGCTACTAAAACCTCATTAGATTCCATAAAAAATATAAAAAAACCTTTGTCATCATAACATTTCTTTCCCGACTCTATTTTTTTTCTTTAACATGGACTATATATTTTCCACTTTAGAAATATATGAAATGATTTTGAAATTAATAGTTAATGGATCAAATATTTTACAAATATTTCAGTTATAAAATAAATTCACTATTAACCATTAAATACATTTTGATTTACTGCTATATTAACTTATTCTATCCGTAACCTCCACATTTGAGGGAGATTTTTTTTTCATGTGAGAAAATAATGTGTTTGTAATAATGTGATTTTAACTGTTGCATTTTGTATTTTATTATTATAATTTGTTCCATTGTCCAGGTCTTAGAATTCATTTGTCACTCTTGTTTTAGAAACATACGGTACTTCTCCATATAACTGTAAAATATGCTAATGCCTCAGAATGAATTTTATGTCCTTTCTTTTAAGTCACCAGTCACTTTTAAAATCATATTTTGTACTGAAAGAATTGCCCAGCAAGGAGAATCTAATCTTAACATAATAATTTCTGTAGTGTGATTGCAGAATATGTATTTATTGTAAAGGAACATCACACAGTAAATCAGTGTGATACCCTTGAGTAGTTTTAGCCAACTGTATTACATTCAGTATACTCTCTCTCCTGATTGTTTAGTCACAGAATGAACATCAGTACTGTCTCTTTTTTTGTAGTTAAAAAGTTAAATTACTGCCTTTCCTAACTCTGTTGCTATGTTTAGTCCATCTAATTTTTAATCTTCTGTTTCAAAAGTTTGATCCAAAGATTCTGCAATAGAGTGTTGTCCCAATATTATTCCTAAATAACATAGAAGGTTATTTCCAGTCAATTAACTACTCATTCAAAAAAATCAGACGGTTCACTTGTTAACTTCACCCAGGATTCCAAGATCTTTCCCACATATCTTTATACTTTTCTTAAAATATGCCATTAGTTTATAATATAGCATACAAAGAAAATACAAAAGTAAATACCAGTAGTAGGGAAAAAGGAAAGAAAAGGGGAAAAAGAAAAAAACCCACTGACTTCTGACTCCCTTTGGTGCAGTAGAATAAGGCATTAACATCAAACCTCCATGTTTTACTTTACTTTACTTTTATGTAATAGTATAAACTTACTAGCCAGTTCTACAGTATAACAACAAATCTAATTGGTAAAATCCAAAATCAGAGTTTCATTTTTTCCCTACCTCAAGCACAAATTCCAGAAGTGGTTTCCAAGTAAAAATAAAAGTATTTATATTTTTTTCTTTGATCAAAACAGTCAATTTAGCCATCTCCATCATTTTTTGCAGCAATTCATCCAATGTGGGGATCGAGGTGACCTTCCATTTTTGCTACCACATACCATTATGCTTTAATGGTGACAACCAGCACCATTAACTGCCTCCAGAAGCACAGTGGCAAGTAATGTAGTGGTGTTGCATGCACCAAGAAGCCGCACTTATCTGTTCTGTCATATTCTGAAACTTCCAAATGTTCTTCAAGGGCAACCTCATGTAGAGTGCATTCCCAGATAAGATGTGGTCCAGATGGGATGCCACAGAGGCATGAATGATAGGAAGGAATGTCTTATACTTTTTGAATCCTGAAATAAGTGCTTGGCCTTATTTTTGGACAGGTCTTATTATTTTCGGGTATATGGAGCAAGATGGGGCTCCTCTTGCCATCTTACCTGATTTCCAGCTCTATCTCCCTAACCCTAACCAGAGTAAACGGCGGGGACCAGCTATGCATGTGTTTAAATATTTTCAGGGGGAGGTTTATTTTTGTGCATGCACTCAAAAGCCCAATTTGGGATATTATTGGGGATGTCTTATTTTAGGGAAATAATGGTCCAGGAACAGGTGCAGAACCTGAAAGGTGCCTAGCTTCTGCTCAAAAGTCGTCTTCTTTTTTGAGCAGGAGCTGTGAATTGGGGAGAACCCCCAAATTGCACACTGGGTCTGTCTAAGGCAGTGTCACTTCATTCAAAACCAAAAATGTAAGAAGCCTGGCACCACAAGGTTGAAAAACTCAAAGCTATACAGACTTGCTTGGGTAGAGTGTAGCGTGCCTCATCCAGGCCCCCATAACCCCAGGTACATGCGCAGAACATTCATAGCATCACTTAGGTGAATCAGGGGTGAAATATAAAGCTGAGTATCATCAACCTACTGATGGTAACTTATACCCAGCTATTGGATTGTGTCAACCAGCAACTTCATGTAAATGTTGCACAGGAAGAATGAAGGAACCAAGCCCTCTAGTATCCGACAAAGTAGATGCAATGTGCTGGCTCTCTCTTCCCATCGATATGGATTGAAAGGAGTCTGGAGAAAGGAGAAGTATATACAACACAGTATCAATGCTACTGCAAGCTGCTGTTTTGGGACAGGAAAATGGATACATTAAGTCATTCTAAAAGCCTAATAAATCTCTTATTTTTTAAACCTCACCTCAGTGCCAAATGGTAAGAAAAACTCTGGTCTTATTATTACATGATGTCACATTGTCACTGTTATGCCTGTTTCAACCTTTGTGTGTTTATCTAATGTGTTTATGTAAAAAAATGAAAAATATTGTATAGTTATCACAGCTTTTTCAAAGCGATTAAACCAATACTGGTGGAAACAGGCAGTCCTGAAGGTATCTAAGTGCCAAACCAAAAAGAATTTTAAAGGTCAATAGTACATTAAATTGTACCCAGAAGCTGTTCAACAATCAGTGCCAAGTCTACAAAATGGATGTCATATACTCCCAGTAAAGCACATCAGTAAGCACATGGGATTCTGAGTAGTTGTTTAGGGCAGTCACATCTATATCACATTGGCAAAATGTGATCAGGACAAAAACTGATCTGGCCATAGCCTTAACCTGCTGATCAAGCAGAAGTTGTGAATCCCGAAGCATCCACCTGTCAAGTAGCAATCTTGGCAGCAACAGAGAACCCCAAAGGATAAACAACAGGAACACCATCTTAGTATTATTTCATTCTGGTATTTGTTAGTTTTGCATTATAGCCTCCAGGTACAATCAATAGCATCACCTTTATAAGCTAGGAACTGTACAACTCAGTACCATCAGTGTAGTGATATTATACCCCAAACTGCATGATGATCTTAGCCAACAGCTTTATATAAATGTTAAAAAACAAGAACTGAACTTCAAAGGAGGATTGCCATTAATTACTTGCATTAGTGTGGCAGAATGAATTTACAGAATATCAGAATAACAGAGTTGGAAGACACAACTCTGGTCTTCTAGAGATCTTTTAGTCCCACCCTTCTAGTCAAGCAGGAGACCCTGTACCATTCCAGACAAGTGACTGTCCAGTCTCTTCTTTTAAGCCTCCAGTGACAGAGCACCCACAACTTCTGAAACCAAGCTGTTCCACTAGTTAATTGTTCTCACTGTTAGGTAAGATTTCCTTAGTTCTAGGTTGCTTCTCTTCTTGATTAGTTGTTTCTATCCATTGTTTCTTGTCTTGCTTTCCTTTGCTTTGGAAAATAGGTAGACCTACTCTTCTTTGTGGCAGCCTCTCAAATATTGGAACACTGCTATCATGTTAGTCCTAGTCCTATGTTTCACTAGACAACACATACCCAATTCCTGCAATAGTTCTTGAAATAGTTCTCCAACTCCCTAATCATCTTCGTTGCTATTTTCTGCATTCTTTCCAGAGTCTCAACATCTTTTCATAATTTGGTGACCAAACTGGATGCACTATTCTAAGCATGATCTTGCTAAGGCTTTATAAAACACTACTAATACTTAACATGATCTTGGTTCTATACCTCTGTTAATGCAACACAGAATATTGCATTGGTTTTTTTGACTGCTGCCACACACTGCTGGTTCATAACTAAGTGATTGTCCACTACAACTCCAAGATCCCTGTCACAGTTATTGCTATTGAACTAAGTTTCATCTAATGTGTATCTGCACACTTGGTTTTTCATGTCTAAATGTAAAACCTTTTCACTGAAACTATGTTGGAATTGAACCTTAATTTAAAATGTTGCATTTGTCATACTGTAGTCAGCTGAAGTCAGATATAGAAATTTAACACATAAGTACTGTATTAGGCTCTTCTACTAAAAACAAAATTCCATTGAAAAGTAAAACCAACTGAGCAACTATAGATCAAGTCTGTTAGATGCCCCTCTTCATATAAATATTACTGAAAATGCACATGTCTACATAGGTGTAATTACTAACTCTACTCCATGGATAGCAGAACAAACTGATAGAGGATAAGCTGATAAAAGCTTTAATACCGTATTATGAATTATTTGTATCAACATCTAAATTTCTTTTGTCTGTAACATTACACTGCACTAACTTTAATTATGCATCATATGGCAAAACTTTTGAATAAGCTACCTCAAATGGCCTAACTTACAAAAGGTGTCCAAAATCCATAACCTTTGACTCTCGTAGAATTGAAATTTGGCAAATTTTGACATCTAAATTACCATAAAGAATTTTGTGACATAATACAAAATGTCATTCAACATTTATGTGGTCAACTCTGATGACTATGCTATATATTTCAACATGTAATACTTTCAAGACAGAAACATCTTTGAATATTTCTCTGAATTTTTAACAACTTTTCAAGTTCTGATATTGTTGAAGGCATTGAGGAATCTGTAAGGAAATATCTCTGAAACAATGACCCAAGGGGTCACTCTAAATTTGAATGTCTCTAAAAGAAATGAAAATTGATAGGTTGAGAAGGAGGAGGATGTTGATAGTAATGATGAAATGGAGGATAGATAGATATTTCCAACAATTTTTGTTTATATGTTCTATAAAATATTACCTCATACTCATGTGTTTTTATTATTTCTCTGTCTAACTTCCATAAAGATATACATGTGTCCCTTTAAAAAAAACACCACTTTTTAAAATAATTACATTTCATATTTTATTTTTGAAGTATGAAAGACATTACAGAGTGTATGATGCCATATAAATTATAAATAAGTTAAAAGGCTTTGGTATATTTGATTTGTGGCTGGAGTGGGTTTGGAAAGCATCCTAATGTAATTCTAATTGTGATATCTACAAAGAAGCCTGTTTCTCAATATAGATTTTTCCTAGTCCTGTCCTTATATACAGTATAAAACAGTGTTTCTCAACTGTGAAAACTTGGAAGAGTTGTGGATTTCAACTTCCAGAGTTTCCCCACCAAAGCATGGCTGGCTGGGAAATTCTAGGAGTTGAAGTCCACCCCATTTCAAGTTGAGAAATCCTGGACTATAAAACATGTATTTAAGATCATTGACAGCCATGTAAATTGCATTTTATTTTTATTTATTTTTATTTTATTATTAAATTTATATACCGCCCCTCTCCTCGCGGACTCGGGGCGGTGCACAGCCATAA
>JANHFP010004184.1:87951-98018 GCA_032468135.1 Calamaria suluensis | reverse complement strand
GAAGATATTGGATAAACATTTGTCTCAAGTGTTGTAGGTTTTCCTGCCTGGGCAGGGGGTTGGACTAGATGACATCCAAGGTCCCTTCCAACTATTATTATTATTATTATTATTATTATTATTATTATTATTATATAAGATTTCTTCACTATGCATAAAATTTGGTATTTTTATTGAAAACCTTGAATATTTGCCAAGGTGAAAAAGAAGTGTAAAGTAAATTGTAAATGCATGAAGCAGCAATTGTACAATCTCTAACTAATCTTAAAGCTGTACAAAGTTGTTGGGAGTGAAATATGCAGTTACAATGATGATGAAATACCAGTAAACCAGTGGTAAAATCGAATTTTTTACTACCGGTTCTGTGGGCGTGGCTTGGTGGGAATGGTGTGGTTTGGTGGGCGTGGCAGAGGAAGGATACTGCAAAATCTCCATTCCTACCCCACTCTTGGGGCCAGCCAGAGGTGGTATTTGCCAGTTTTCCAAACTACTCAAAATATCCGCTACCGGTTCTTCAAACTGCTCAAAATTTCTGCTACCAGTTCTCCAGAACCTGTCAGAACCTGCTGGATTTCACCCCTGTGATAAACACTGATGACTTTCACAGAACCATAGAGCAAGGAAAGCTGAAGTAAAGCCATAAGCACAACTGCAGTTTCACTTAGCAATTGCTTAACCACAGAATTGCCAATTGCAATTGAGGTTGCTAAATGAAGGCTTTTTTACTTCAGCTGCAATACATAAAACAAAACAAAAAACAGGCAGGTGTAGATAATGCTCTTACAGCTACTGTTGCACTACAATTGTCATTAGCTACAACTAAAATGGTTAATGGCAGAAATTAGGATAACTGTAATCCAAAGCAAGAGTTTATTCGCACCCTATCTCACTCAAAGGAAACATTCTAATACTGAGTCTATTATTAAGAGAACATTAAGTAGAAATGCTGTGCAATAAAATATTATACCCCATTAATATAGGCAAAGTTCAAATTTTGCAAAAAGATAAATGACTTTCAATCCATTGTTGATACTTAGCAGAGGATAGATTTATAACAAATAAAAGCATCCTATCATGTTTATAATGTTGCAAAATATATACATGTTACAATGAAAAAAATCATTTATTTTATACCTTAGTTGCTCATTTCTGCCCTGAAAAGTGGAGCAATATAGGCTCATCAGTAGATTTAGTACATTTGGGAAAAGAATTTGTCTGGGTTTTTGGCACTTCAAGACAACAATCTGTAATTCCTAGTGATTCAGCTACCTGTTAAACAAAAAAAAACTTCACTGAAAGTGCCATCTGTAGAAAATAACCAGTTGTCTTACTAATAAAAGAAAATCCAAGTTAAGTAATTATGTCAGAATATCTGTCTACTTCACCCATTTCAAAAATAATTCTTCCAGAATGCTTACATTGTGTGTCAAACTCATGACATCATGGCAGCATCATGTGATGCATCAGGACTTTTTTTCCCTTTGCTAAACTGCGCATGGCTAGCATGTGACCCATCCATGCTGCAAGTTTGACAGCTTGATGTATCATGTTTTACATGGTATTAATATATCTTTTCTCCTACATTTCCTAGTTTTTATAATTAAATAAAATATCAAAAACAGTGGGTTAAAATTAGAATTAGGGTTTGACTAAAAGAACTATTATATAACAGTGAAAGGAGAAACGTATACCAGAATTGACCAACATATACACTGTATTGTTTGTCAATGCTTGAATTTCTCCAAAAAAAGGGGCAAGGGAAAACCTTGGAGCAACACCTTCAATTTTGGCATTGTTTTCTTTATGTGAGTATCAGTTTTGAGATTGTCTTGATCTTTTATGTTTTTATCTTATTTTGTTGATTAATTCAGCACAGCAAAACAGTAAGTGTTCATTTCATTTTTTATTTAAGCAGATCAATTTGCAGAGATTATTATATTGAGACAAGTTATTGTATTCAAATCCTGCTTGTTTTCTTTATAACCATTTGATGGGCCATTATAGGAACAGAATATTGATCCAGCATAATTTATGTGAGGATGGAAGAATGCATATAAAGAGTAATTTGATCAAAATCTTTGCCAACCACATTGCTCATATTTTCAATGATCATTTCAATGAACCACTGCTAGTATTTTCATTGTTTTCTTTTTTAAGGGAATGAGGGAATGCAGTATCCATTTTATCTACACATAACTTGACTGAGAAAACTTTTGGTAAAAAATAAATCTGAATTATTCTTACCTTATGGTTTTTTATTTCTAATGGTTGCTTTAATTCAGAATTATTAAAATAATCTTGACACATTTTCTTTACCATTGAATGGAGCTCTTCAAATTCCCAGTAAACATTTGGAAAGACTGCTTTTGTTGAACATTTTTTCTCTGCCTGATCAAAAACAAAAGCTATATAAAAGTATAAGCAAGCTCATAAATAAAAATTGAACATTTCATTTAAAATCTTTTATTTCTTTTTCATTTCTGTTATAATGGAAGTGGCTTCAGCTGATTACACATATATACTTTTTCTAATACTAAGCAGACTTGTTGAATCTTTCCTTGGAAATCCCATTTTCTCTTAGGCAATATCATACTTGCCTTGCTGACATTAGATCAAATTCTTCTTACTTGCTAGAAAATATGGTTTTCGGTAAAATACCAACTTTCAAAGACTTGCCTTCATCAGTAGGAATTCAAATACAGTAACAACTGTTGTCAAACGTGGAACCACCAGCTCAATAAACTCTTCATTGGTGCACTGCTGAATCAGCTGTTAAGAACATAATTTATTTAGAAATGTCATAAAGTGTTCTTAATATGTAGATAAATAAGAAAAATAATATAAAGGAAAAATACCTCTTTTAGCTTATCTTTTCCTTTAAATCTACTAAGATGCTCTGCTGAGATACTATTAAAAGAATTGCAAGATAATTGACCAAGACTGCTAAATGTTGTAGAACATCTTGATCTATTAGCCATCTTTGGTTGATATGATCTTCTCTGCCGTTTTCTTTTTCCAGGCCCCAGATGGGTGCTGTATGCTTCAGACTTTCTATCTTCTGCAGGAACATTAGACTTCAAAAAAATGTTCATTATAATTGTTTAAAATGATCTGCTTTTATATATTTACCAATCAGTTTGAAATTATATAACAAATCTACATTTCATCATAGATAGCAAATGCACTTTTATCCACAAGATGGATAAAAAAAGTTGAAAAATGTAGTATTACAAAAAGCAAAAATGTGGTGAGAAACAATAAATGTACAAACTTTTTCAAACTATGAAGTGGTAATCTGTATATTTTTATTTCATATTTGACATTCAAGATGATTATGAAAGCAACAGCCATCAATGCTTCCGGCTGCACCACATAGAGTACCGGTAAGTAATATTCCTTTCTTGTCATGCTTCCTAATTTTAGATTAGAATAACGTATGCCCTTGTGTATGTTAATTAAGCAATAAATAATAGTATTTAATGCCTGGAAGTGAGGAAGATTGGAGGAATCTGTTGAAGATGAAAAAAACAACTGCTAATCTGCTAGTTAGCATTAAAAAAAAGAGTTGCCTGCTCTTTGTAAAATTGGGATTAAATATGTGAACATAAAAAGTGGCAGCAAAGGAAAAAATGTTTCAATTGGCAAAGCCAACCCAGTACAAAAAGGCTGAGAGGCTAAATTGTAACTGATTTTTCTTCTTGGCCTCAACAATTCATAGGGATGGTGGCCCTATGACCATGAAATGCACATTTGCCATTTGGGGAAATGATTATGAAAATACCCTGTTTCCCCCTCAAATAAGAAACCCCCTGATACTAAGCCAAATTGGGCTTTTGAGAGCATGGCAATAAGGCCAAGCACTTAGTTCAGGGTTCAAAGAAAAATAAGACAGGGTCTAATTTTGGAGAAAACCCAGTAGCTCTAGTCTAGACAAAATATTAAAGTGCAGAAATATCACTCTGACAAGAAAAGTATTCTCAAGACTATGGTTTTCACAGGGCTAACATATGACAGCTGGACCATTAGCATGCCTGAAAGAATAAAAATGCATGTGCTTGAACTAGGATGCTGAAAGAAATTGTCGAGAATCCCTTCAGCCACAATCAAATAAATAATTAAGTACTAGATGAAACAAAATGAAATTTTCACTGGAAGCATTTAGCATGAAGCTAAAATTTAAATGTTCTGAGTGCATAATGACTTGTTGGAAAAGTCACTGATGTTTAATGAAACTGAAGACAATTAACAAGTCAACAGAAGACAAAATACCGTTTCTTCCAAAATAAGACATCCGCTGATAATAAACCCAATTAGGTTTTTGAGAGCATGGCAATAAGGCCAAGTGCTTATTTCAGGATTCAAAAAAATACAAGACAAGGTCTTATTTTCAGGGAAACGTAGTAGCTATACATGTAATCCTGGATTTATGACCAGTCATTTAGCAACTCTTCAAAGTAAAGCAATTCTGGCTTCCATAAACGTTTGCTCCAACTCCCGCGCATTGCTTCTGCTTGGCAGCTGACATGCATTTATGACCAGTTGCCAAGTGGCCTGCAATCATGTGATCACTTTTTGCAATCTTCTCTGCCAGCTTTTCTAGAAATTCAGTTGGCAAGCCAGTAAGTTGTAAGGAGAGGGATGGGGAATTAGAGGTATGTTCCTGCAGTGCACCAGGAGATTTCCCCTCCTCTTCATGCAGCAAGGAGAAGTCCCTTGGTGGCCTTCAGGAACAGACCTCAAACCTTCAGCATCTGAGGTCTGTTCTATCAGGGCACCAGAGGATTTCGTCTCCTTTCTAGGGCTAGAAATCTAGCAGACATCACTTTTCTGAAGGTTAGAAAGTTATAGGAAAGTGAGCTGCTTGCAGTTTTTTTTAAAAAGGAGTTAAAAAGATATGTAGATGATTAGAAAGGTATGTCAAATGAGGGCTGCTTGTAGGACGGCGTAAGGTGGCCTTGGTAGGAAGACCATGCCTTGTATCAGCTGCATGCATCTGCAGTTACAGAAAAAGGCAGTGCTAAGTGGACCTGAGTAAGGTAGGGAAAGCGCCCTTCACCCTGGCACTCCATGTAACAACCTTCCTACTCAGTTAACAAGAGCTCCTCCGGTTGCATTTGTTAAGTTAATTGCTTTACTCTGAACAGTTGCTAAATGATCGGTCATAACTCCAGGACTACTTGAATAGGTTGTCTTCTGTTGGCTTGTTTAATTGCCTTTGGTGTTGCAAACTTCAGAGAGTTTTTCAACAAGTCATTATGCACTCAGAATGTTTAAACTTTAGCTTTGTGGTTAATGTTTCTAAAGAAAGCTTCATTTTGTTTTATCCAGTATTTAATTATTTCTTTTGTTACAAATGAAGGGATTCTTGACAATTTCCTCCAGCATCTTAGTTTGAAGACATGCATTTTTATCCATTCAGGCATGCCAGTCCCAATTGTCCAGGATCACCTATATACTATCGCTGAAAACACCCATGAGGTTAGATAAGTCAAATAAGCAGGTGTTGATAAACAATCTGGCAAATATAGTCATCACTAATAGCTGCAAATGACCATCAGAGAACCACAATAAGTAACATTGGGTGGTTTTTTAGCGTTCTTTTATCTCACCTTTATTATTTTTATAATTTTTTATAAATAACTTGAAGAAGAAATATACCTAATACTCCTTCCTCCTATTCTCAACACAACAACCCTATCAGGTGAGTTGGGCTGAGAAAGAGTGACAGATCCAAGTCATCCCACCAACTTTCATTCCTGGAAACTGGACTAGAATTCTCAGTCCCCTTGTTTCTTACCCGGTACCCTGACTGGCTAATCCTCAATGGCTACCTGTTTAGCTACTGCTGGAGATCCAGCTCAAGAAATGGAAATTTAAATTATGATTTAAACTTATCCTATTTCTACACTTTGAGTTGATACCAAGGGAATGGTTAATATAACTCTGAACAGGCTGTATTCATGATACACCTGTGCTTCTTAGTTATATTCCTAGTATTTGGAAATTGGATATCAAGATTTGTGCTTTTGGAGCACAACATTGCAGAAAGAAGAAATCTAAATGTGATTTGCAGCAATTGATTATTCATTATTCATATTCAATTTTTTGTTTTGGCAAAACACTGAATTTCAACAAAGGAGGGGTACTTGTGCTCTTTGAGCTTGGTTGTTTTCTTGCAGACATTTCATTACTCAAACTAGATAACATAAATAGTACAACATTACTAGCACTGATGATGTTACCTAGTTTGAGTAATGAAACATCTACAAGAAAACAACCAAGCTCAAAGAGCACAAGGATACCCCATTTCAAGCCCGAGCTACAAATATTCTCCTGTATTGGTGATTTCAACAAATAGTCATTTTCCCATAAATGAAAGTGAATATGCATGTCCCAAGATAATGTTGTGGGATCCATTCTAGGTCGGTCACTGGTACCAAGGGTTTGTCTTCCTAGCTTTTGGATCCGTGCTGGAACCCATCTTCAGGGAACGTCTTTCTAATTAGATGGACTGAATATGTGCTCCAGAAAATAAAACTCTCATCCCAGTGTGACTGTCCCAGATTGGATCCTGCAAGTCATTTTTCTTAGAATTCTTATATTTATAATTAGCCAGACTCCTCCCCCCTTTTATCTATATGATTATTTTACAATTATATTATTTTATTAATCTCTTACATCTATTCTTTCTTTTTATTAATTGGTTTAGCATATCTTTTTAAATAGTGGGGATATCACTCTTAAATACCGGTAGTAGCACCAGATTACTGCTCATTCTCTTTAAATGCATTAACAAAGAATATGTTTTACCTGCTGTTCACTTTCTGTTTGAAGTTTTTTTTCCAATTCTGTAGCTAGTCCACTTTTGCTTACTAAAGCAAGAGTAACTGGTAAAGATGAAGAAGGTTGATGGTTGCTTTTACAATTTGCCTTTTCAACACATTCCAGCTGTGTCTTTCTAGAAAATATATTTATAGGAGAAGATTCTGAAGACTCTTGGTGCCCATGCCCTGGATTTATTCTGTAGTGACGTGATAATCCTCCTTTTCCTATGTAGGATTTTTCACAGTTCTGACACTTAAACAGTTTTGGCCGCAAGTCATAGTTAAAGGGGTTAAATAATTCACATACTTCCTTTACTTTGTTGCATTCATCATTTTCTAAGATCAACTCAGAATAGTCATCAGAATCAGATGGGTGACAGTCAGCCAAGTCTTCTGTTTTAATAAATTTGTAGTCCTTAACTTTATATTTTGGAGGGTGAGAAATCCGCCCAGAACGAGTTGTCACTTTCAGATATTTTTTAAACTTTTGCTCTTTTGGCTGCTTCCCCTCATTTACAATGGTTTTTGCCGAACAAGTTGGAACCAAGGAAACATTTGAAGAATCTTCTCTAATGGGTTTATGTTTCTGCCCATGTGTAATTATTTTATTTACTGGTGCTTGTCCAAGGGGATGTAGGGGGCCCGGAAGAAGTAGTTGAATTGTAGGTTTAAAAGAATTACACAACAAAAATTGTTGAGATCCAGTGCCTGTAAGCGATTGTATCTGTAAAATCTCAGGATTAACAGCACTGAGTCCTAAAGGCTTAGAATTCTTCTCAACTGCTTGAGATTCAGCTATATTTTTAGACAGAGCTGTTGCAGAAAATAATTCCAAACTTTTCTTTTCTTTTATCTGATCAGACTCTACTTGGACATGAGTAGTTTCCATCTGTTTTATAAAAAAAGAAGAAAGATTAAAGATCAAGTAGATAAGATTTGATCATAAGCATTTTTCAATTGCAATTATATTTTTCCTTTAATTTTGATCCTATACATTAAGCATTTTGGGGAGCAAATAAGGTAACACACTTGCTAGTTATGCAACATTTTAAATAAAGTCCCATGCAGACTACAGATTAAACATTGGGTGAATTCATGAACAGATCCATGTATAGATAACTCTAAATTTATGACTGTAATTGAACCAGGAATTATGGTTGTAAAATGTGGTCATTAAGTGAGACATCACATGACTATGCCTAACGTTAGGAACTTTTGTGTGATGGCCATTAAGTGAATGCTGCATTTGTTAAACCTACACAGTGGTTGTTAACTGAACCCCTTTTTATCAGTGATTTTTTTCCCCAGAAACCTATAAAAAAACGTAGAAAATTGTGGTCACATGACTGCAGGATACTGTAAGCAGGTATGAAAAAAAGTAAATGTGAGCTGGTTACAACCATGTTACTGCGAGCTACGTGTGCAGCCATTGAAATTAAAAAACAAATTGTAAGTAGCTGTTGTAAATTTGAAATGGTTGCTAAGAGACTGGTCATTAATTCACCACTATCTCTGGTTATCCTGGTAGCAGTACTGGTTTGCCCTGCCTTCCTCTAGGATTGGTTTTTTAAAAAATTTCCAGTGTACTCCACTGCCCGGATATTCCTGGACATTTCCCATGCACCCTAACCCTAACCCTTTCCATCTTCCTGAGCTTCTGAATTCAGACCAAGACAGTCAGATCCAGCATTTTCATTCTTGATATTACAAATAATAGATAAAAGGACTGCACCTTGCAAGTCACTGAAACAGTGACACTAGCAACTAAAATGGCTTGGAGGATACTGTACATCCAGTGGAAAACAATACAAATTTTATGGATAATTTTTAAAATGAAATTTCTTCACCCCCCAATATACATGAATTCATCTTCATTGTCAGGCAACTGTACAGGCAATCCTCAATTTATGACCAAAATGGAGCCCAACATTTCTACTGCAAAGCAGCTATTAAGTAAGCTTTGCACCACATTATAACTATTTTCCCACAGTTGTTAAGTGAAACACCACAGAAATTAAGTGGATATCTGATTGTTAAGGAAATCTAGGTTCCCCCATGGTTTTTGCTTGTTGGATGCTGGCTGGGAAGGTTAGAAGTAGTGATCCCATGACCCTTGGATAGTGCAACTATCATAAATACAAGTGCCAAAATTTTGATCAGGTGACCCTGGGGATACTGCAACAGTTGTAAGTATGAAAAGGGCCATAAGTCACTAATTCAATGCCTTTGTAACTTCAAATGACCATTAAATAAATGGTTGTAAATAAAGAACTACCTGTAGTAAATTTTGAAGAGTAACAACAAAAGGACAATTGAGTAGCTAACACTCAGACATGAGTAACTTTAATTATGGTCTGCTCAATAAGCCATGTTTACATTGCACATATCACATTCAACCCAAAACAAATATGCCAAATTATAACTTAATGCTGTAGTGAATGAACTCAAACTCTCTTTTCAATGGGCTTTTCCATGCAGAATACTGAATTAGCTCGACCCTATTAGAGCCTGTTCATAAGTTCATAAGTTCATTCAGTTTCAAGTGCTCAGTAATAAAGTATAAGAAACATGTAAAAGGAAGAGGACACTGCAGAATCATACACTTGGAAGGAATCTTAAGAGGGTCACCTAGTCCTGCTCCTCTTCAGTGCAGAATTTCAAAACTTGGAAACATTGTGATATGTGCACCTCAACTCCCTGAAATCCTCAGCAACTATGAGTAGAATTCTGAAAATTGGTCCACAACATCTCAAAAAGTTGTCCAGATCGGGAAATGCTGCCCTAGGGCACTTCTGACAGATAATCACTGAGTGCTTGTTTCAAGACATCCAGGAATGAAAACTTGCAATTCACTTTTTAAACCCTATTTCATTGTTCTCAACAGTTTCAAAGCACTTCCTGATATCTACCCTTAACCTACAGGATTTCCTCTGGGAGGCAATAAAGAGTAAATCCACCACTCTCTTCTGTGTGCTAAAGACCTTCAGATATTTGATCCTTATTATTGTGTTTCTCTTCTCACTTTTTCTTTTGCAAACTAACATGCTTAGTGTGCTTAATTCCTTTTTTTGTTCCTGAAAGGACTTGGCTTCCAGTCCTCCATGTCACAAGGTCCATTGGGCTTCAGCCGGACCATCTCTGCTCCCACAGTGTTAAACCTATACACAATTTAGGCTAAGTTCCATTTCCCAAAATATCACTTTCACCTTTTACCAAGCATCAATTTTTACAATTATTTCTTAT
>JANHFP010004184.1:47157-71256 GCA_032468135.1 Calamaria suluensis | reverse complement strand
AAGTCTCCGGGTGCTCCTCATAGGGAGCCCCATGTAGAGAGCATTACAGTAGTCCAGACGGGAGGTAACCAGGGCATTTAAATAATGTTGGTTCTAATTAAATAAAATATATGCAGGTACAGCATGGATTTACTTTTGATTATCATATACATAAGGATGAGCAATTTGTAAGTCACATGAGATTTTCAAAGGTTTATCCTCTGCTACAGGTTCTTCTTTTTCTCTTTTATACCCCCCTATTACTATCATGCTGATAAAGAGGGATGATTTTCCTCCTCACAATTGTCATTCAGTAGTCCACTTATTAGACATTTTTTTATTATTGAGAAACTGATCCAGCAGTGTAGCAAAGATGCATAAGTATGAATCTCCTGGAAACCCTTGTTTCCTAGAACATTTGATTTCTGATTTTCTGTAAAAAAAATGCTGGGGAAGTTGGTAAACAATTTTGATGAGGAAGATGATTTTTATCCTCATAAGCCTTCTCAGGTATAATCTTTTTCAGAATCGTACAAGATGAAATGGTGAAATGAACTGGATTTTCCTTTTCTTCTTCAGCAATTTTGAGTCAGTATGCATAATGATCAAAAGCTTGCTCATCTGTGGCATATAACTGATCTATTGAACATACAGTGCTTTTTATGCATGTAAAAGCTAATGAAAAATACAGAATAATAATAATAGTAGAATCACTTTTAAAAAATTGAAAAATCTGTCCCATTCTTTAAGTGCTTATACAACTTATTCTTTCTTTCATATAATTCCATTAAAACCCACTTTTTAGTGACAAGAAAGCCGGTGCTGTTGCATTAATATGTGAACTTATGGACATGAATATTTATGAATTGATCAAAGGTATGGAGCGTATACAATATCTGAAAAATGTCTCAAGCAATTTTTTCACAAGTGAGACAGATGCATGTTTAGTTTAACCAAATATTAAGTAAGACTGTTGCATGTTGAAAAAAGATGAGTTTTACTTGCAGTTATGGAAAAACCTTCAGATTAGCGTGGATGTACATAGAATCTCTTTCTGGTGGCAGTTGATCTCCTTCAGAATAAGTTAAGGCAGAGAGAGGTTTTATAATACAGGGAAAGTATCTCCATAATTATATATATTGAAAGAGAATGCTATCCTAAAGAAGGGCCAGTCTGCAAGAAAATTTAAGGAGAACATAGTTTATTAATCGCTGCATGTATTTGCTATATTAAGAATTGTTAAATCTATGTCCCACCCTTACCATCAACCAAAGCCAAGGCAGCATGGATAGCCAGTCAAAGATGACAATTGTATGTCAACAACTGAAAAACTACTACTTCATTATGATACAAAAGTGCTATTTCTGTATAGTAGTTGTATATAAAATGAGGGTTTATTCTGCTTTGAAATACTCCTGATTCAAAATGAATAACTGCATGAAATATAAAAGCTTGAGTCCTGTTCTAAATTTGTCAGATTACAATAGAAAACCATTGCAACTGATATATGAGTAGTAGAATATAGTCTAAAACAGGGGTCTCCAACCTTGGCAACTTTCTCAGCCAGCTTTGCTGAGCTCCAGGAGTTCAGGAACTTTGGGAGTTGAAGTCCATAAGTCTTAAAGTTGCCAAGGTTGGAGACCCCTGGTCTAAAAGGCATCCTAGCCCAGTGTGTTTCATATCAGTTGCAATTTGCAAATCCTTTTTAAAGGTAGCCTTACAGAAGACACATTGTAGTAATCTAACCTTAACAGTGATTCAGATATGAGTCCAGTAGCCAGTTCTTTTTAGGAAAACATACCAGTGGTGCACCCCCTGAAGGTGGACAAGGTGCTCTGAACAGAGCAGCTTTGAATATCCTGGCTAAGTTAGGGGACATGGTTAGAGGTCATAGGTAAGCTATTTCATAACTAGATTTAAAAACCAGTTAATTAGCCAATATCATTGCAAGCTATTTTTATACTCAAGTGATCTTTATTTTTTAAAAAGACCTACTAAATTTGATTTCCAAATTTCAGGAAGGAAAAAACCATTGCCTGAAAAGAAAATAACAAATTATATGTACCAGTTATGCAAATCTCTTGATCATATACACAGGTAGGAAAGCTTTTTTACTTATTTGCTTGCAAAATTAGTTTGGATATTTAAATGAGCTGGAATCTGTAGATTTTAATTCATGTATTTAATGTACATAAAGGTGCCATGGGTTTTGACCAGCTTTTCTTTTCTAGTTGTCATCTCTTCTCTGGAATATCTTTAGAACTTTATCGATAATTTTTTTTGATAGATGCAACAACTTATATTGAAACTAAGGAGTAGCCTTGAACACTCCCAAGGGATGTGTAGCTTTCTGCACTACAGCCTTAATATAAAATACTTACCTTTCCTTTGATTTTTATCTTGATGCAGAAATGGAATATTTCACAGAGATGTGAAACCTGAAAACATATTAATAAAGGTAGGTTGTCTTTGATAATTTTAAAACAGGAGCAATATGAATGTACCAAAATTCCTATATTTCAAAATGTTTGTTCTAGGACTGATATTTGAATATGTGTTCTATGTCTATAGGAAAAAGTGCATTTTAATTTTCTGACAGTTAACTGTCAAATACTTGCTTTAGATTTAATTGACTTGCTTTTTAGCATCATTTCTTCTTATTCATGGAAAAATATGTTTTTAGTCAGTCATTTTTGAAATAGGCTGTAAAAAGATCAAATTTGATTTTACTTAAGTAACTTGTGCTAGCAATTCTCTGAAGACTTAATGTTCAAAGGTTTGATGGTAATTGAGACCAGAATTTCCATTGCAGTTATGAAACATGCCACAATAAGTGTATCATTTAGCAACAGCATCCTAGCATTCCCTTTGGCTATCATTAAGTGAGGATTTCATGTGACCATGACTTGCAACTTACTGCCAGCTTCCACAGGCAAAGTCAATAAGGAAGCAGACTGAAAGTTGCAAATTCCAGGCAGCTTGCAAGCAGGCTGGATAGAAGGTGAGTATTACGGATTGACAGGAGTGTTGTTGTGTTGAGTGCATTTAAGCTGGGAAGAGGTTGCTGCTGTGCCAGAGTAACACATGCATATGGTGCTGCTGTGTGCATGGATATAATCACATTTTGAGGACCAGTCAGACCATTTGTTCACCAACCATTTGAAGTTGCAATGACTCTGAACAAATGGTTGGTGAACAAATGATCTTTAACAAAGATAAGAATAAGAGTTGGAAGGGACCTTGGAGGTCATCTAGTCCAACCCCCTGCCCAGGAAGGAAAACCTACACCTCTTTAGATAAATGGTTTATGGAGATTCTCAATCATCCAGATTATGGTTGTTCCAAAGGTGCTTTTCCAAAAGGCAACTGGACTTTCTTGGATTTTTTTTCTTTAAAAATGTTTTCCTTCTCATGCAGAACTGAAGAAACTCCTTGGATGAGAAGTGAAACATTTTCAAAGAAAAAAATAAGAAAGTTCAGTTGCCTTTTGGAAAAGTATCTTTGGGACTACCTATATGTTATCATTTTTACAATTATTCCTGCTTTGTGGCCAAGGATTCAAAAATCAATTACAGCCAATTTAGACCATTAAAAAAAAGTCATGTTCAAAAATGGAACGGCTGAGGTGGATAAATATTCCTAAATTTCATCTTGAAGTATTAGTAGTAGTTCATTATTTTTAAATATTTTAATAATATATGCCTGATAATTTGAGATGCATAAATTGTCTTATTGTAGCAAGACCTTCTCAAGCTTGGAGATTTTGGATCCTGTAGGAGCATACATTCTAAGCAGCCATATACAGAATATATTTCTACCCGCTGGTATAGGGCACCTGAATGTCTTCTTACAGATGGTTACTACAGTTATAAAATGGACATCTGGAGTGCTGGCTGTGTGTTTTATGAAATTGCAAGGTAAGTTATTTATCAGAAGGAAAGCTACCTTAAAAAGAATAAAGAAACTCTTCTGAAGTATAGGCCTGTGCAGATATATGATCATAATAGGCTGTATTGTGGGAATACAAATGTAACACTGGGGAAGATTTGAGGTTCAACATTGAAAGAATGGAGAATGGAGAAAATTCCAGTTGAAACATTTGCATTGCTAGTAGATGAATTGCATGATGGCAGAGGGAAACACTTTGAAGGTATGCTTAAGTCTATCTCTATAAGAAAGATTTTGGTATTTGTTAATCCCTGTGTCCTTATCTGGCATAGAACTTCATTGCTTTAACTGAAGGATTTGTAATTCAGCATAAAAGTATATAGTACAGCAGTCTTGCTGCTGTATATCTGGATTTAGTCAATGGTTAGAAAAATGAACACCAGCAACTTAATGAATAAAGGAAAAATAATGTGGTATCCAGGCTTCAAGAGTGGCTATGTTATCTAGCTGCAGACAATAGTAAACATGTCTCTAAGTAGGACCCATGAAGCAAAGTTATGTCATGTGCATATAATATTGAATTTTGGGGATTAAAGGCTTTAGCAACAAATTCTTCATTTCTAGCTGATGAAATATTTATGTTCTTCGGTAGCTATGGGCTGAATTGTACAGATAACATTTTTTAATAACACTTGTCTCTTTTGATGCTTTTTCCCTTTTTATTTTGAAAGATGTTATATAATACACAGATGGGAAATGGGATTAATGACAGTTTATTTGATTTTAAAAATAGTATCTGCTATAATACTATTATTTAGTAACAATAATATTTAGTACCAAGGATGAACAGCTTTCTCATAAAACATAAGCTTGTCACAGAGATTGGTATTTATCACATTATCAATTCTTTATTGTTCCCAGTTTCCACCCGCTTTTTCCTGGATCAAATGAATTGGATCAAATATCAAAAATCCATGATATCATAGGTACCCCTCCTAAGAAGATTCTTCATAAGTTCAAGCAGTAAGTGTAGTTTCCCTTGATATTCATTACTGAATTTAAGAAAGGTTGCCTAAAATTACATTAGAAGAGTGTGTTTATTACCTTACAGCTGACCATAGTTGAATCTTAACAAAGTTAGGGTCTGCTTCTGAGAATTCAGAACTGCAGTCACAATTTGAAAGCTGTAGAAAGCCCCCCTTGCTATAAATTACTGTAACTTCTGTGTCTTTGGCGTTCAGTAAACATTCAATCAAATAGAGCTTGAATTCTGTTAGTTTTTTGAGACATAAAAATAAGAAATAATTTTCTTAATAACGTGGTGAAAGGGATTTCCCTGTCCTGCCTGCAGACCTGGTATTTATTATTGGTAGTCTATCCAAGTATTGATAAACTCTGTTCAGTTTTTCAAAATAAACTAAGAATATAAGTGCTGCCACTTAGTTGGGCTGCTGCTATGTAGACTTAAGCGATGTTTATTATTAAATGTTCCTTTTATCAGAGTTCAACAGTTATTACCTGGATGTACTGGAAGTCAACATTTAAAATTACTTTTGACTTCCCATGTTCAAGTGATGGTAGTACTGAATGTATTTAAAGAAAACCAGTGTGATGTTGTAGACCCATGATACAAGTCTGCCCAATCATATTTGTCTATTTTAATTTCTTTTGTATTCTTTCAATAACAATAAGGCTGACTGTTGACAGGAATGCATTTTCTTTCACTGGAATTATGCAGGTCAAGAGTGATGAGTTTTGATTTCCCCACGAGAAAAGGAAAAGGAATCTCTCCATTTATCCCCAACCTGTCCAATAAGAGCCTGACACTTATGTATGCAATGATACAGTATGATCCTGATGAGAGAATCTGTGCTCATGAAGCACTGCAACACCCTTATTTCAGAGAATTACGGTAAGGGAATGTGAAATGATTTTGAATCAATATTCAATTGAAAATGTATCTAACCAGCTAAGATTTAAAATAATTAAGTTTGTTAATTCTTGATCAATCAAGCTAATAATTTTAGTTAAAACTTAGGTTTTGAGTATTTAGCATTTGCATTTCAAGTCATTGTTTAATATGTCTAAAGGAGGGAAGTGAGTGATTTGATTCTCTAATTAATGGGAAAGTATTTCAAAGGTCATAGATGGGATTTTATCTGACTTACTCTAAACAGGTTGGCAGAGAAACAAGCTTTAACCCTACACCGAAAAATGAGATTAGTAGAAAATCCATTAGAAAGGGATTCTATTGGCTTGCGGCGTGTTTCAAAGGAGGATCAAAGGCAGGTAATCTTTAGATCAAAGACTGAGTAATAAACCTATTTAATTACTACCATTTTTGTTCACACACTTACAGAACAGCTTTATGTCAATTTTGTGGTTTAATTAATCATCCTAGACATGTGAAACATGTTTCAGAATTCTGGTATCAAAAGATTCCAGCATTTTTAATCAAATTAATTTATTTTTTGCTATTGGACACCTAACTGTAATTTATAGGTTCAGAAAGGCTTTTTTTTTAAAAAAAGCATTATACCATTATCTCTTATGCATTCAATGCATGAAATAGTATGATAGTTTAGTTTTAGATGCTACATATGACTCCTGATATTTTGTAATAATTCTTTGAGGGTATTCAAAGTAGTGCTGGAATTAACTAGTTATTTGCTTTTTCTGGAAATTATCCAATTTATATCTAGGTTCATGCAAACGATATAGAGTAATTATGGAGTGTTTGATTCTGCCAACTTTCCAGTTATTACAAATCTGTCCAATAATTCCCAAAGTTTATTTTAACTTATTCTCTACCCTCTTTCCCCCTAAAAAACAGAATCATAATTAGAGAACAAAAATTAATTATTGTGCATTCTTGTGTTGTTGCAGAATTCTAGATACACCAGATTTAAGCTAGCAGTACAAAGTTTCTAGGGTTTATCAATTTGTAAAATCTGGTGCATGTTCCTTGCCTTGTTTACACACTCAAGGATAATTTTTTATGCCAATAGAAGAATAAGAAAGGAAAAAAATTGTGTCATTCTAAGGCTTAGATATCTTCTAAGTATAGATTCTAAGAAGACATATTCTAAGACTCAATTTTACAAATAAACCATCAAAGTCTGTAAGCTAATTTTCCAAACAAATATGACTTTCAACATATACACCTTTGAAAGTCTGAAAATACTGGAATGTAACCTTTAAAAATATTTTAAAATGTAATTGCTACCATTTAATCCTTTTCCCCTTTACTAACTATATCAAGGCTTCTACTGACACCATGCTTCCATATGATGAGATCATTCCAAAGGCAAGCTGCAATCTTCCCTAAGAAACATTTGGGTAGAACTTTACATATATTTGGGAGTAACTGCACAGATGGCAGTATCTAAACGATCCTAAAGCATATGTGAGGTGATCAAACACATTTAGCCTACATAACAACATTATTTTTAAAAATTGAACTTGTATTTTTATTTTAAAAGAACTTTTTTAGGCAAGCCCAGGAGAATCCACTGGGACATCATGGACTTCCCAATGCAGTTGAGTTGCCAAAACTGACAATTCCTGATGTAACCAACCTGACTTCTTACCCTAATCCTTCATTTCAGTCAGTTTTTACCCTCCCAGCATCCAACAGACAAGTCCAGGTTTTGCAGCCTATAACATATTTTGGGACACATCGCAAGGTAATTCTGCCTTGCTTATTAGATTACATGCTATTTTGTACAAGTAGATTATAGCCCATTTTAACTTCTATTGTCTCATCAACAGTCTGAAAAACAGAAGGAATTTAAATCTCCTATGAAACAGTACCACTTGCCTGCTCTGGAAAGACGAGGTGGAAGATTTTGATGGATCAAAACTCATGAGCTGTCTGGATTTTTTGAAACAGTACAAAATGGCAATAGTGCCTTATCACCTCAAATGCTGCAACAAGAACCTACAACAATCCTTTTTTGGGACTTACCCTTTTTTTTTTACAAGTCAACAATGAAACCACCATTTTTATAGCTCAGAATGCACTTTGATTTTTTTAAAGGAGTTTCTATTTTTTAAGTTTTCTTCTATGGTGATCATATATTTAAATGGTGATGCGCTGACAGGAGTGAATTGTTCCAACTTTTATATTAAATGCTACATTGTGTTTATATATGTATATATAAATAATAAAAGTGAATTTCTGGGGGAGGGGGTTGTACATGTGACCGTAGGGATAATCAGAGCCAATCTTCTTTATCATTTAGAAACTTCAAAATTTAAATATAACCTATTATAAAAATTTGTGTTCTGAAACAAATTATATAAATTAGCAGGTATTTGTATGGATGGTAGATGAAAAAGATCAGTCATTACTTCATATTCTCTTGTATGGAAAACTATAAGTAAGCTTTTGGTAGATGTATATTGTCACACTGGCATAGTTCAATGTAGAATGTTACACATTTGTTTTGGAAAGGCCATGATGTTTGAAACTCTTGTGATGGAGGAAATAATCCAGTCTACAGGGCATTTAAGTTATCTTTTATAGAGGTATCAGTAAAAATAAATGTATTAAAGTACTAAGAAGATTTTTATAGATTATGAGATCAAGTACCATGTCCTCTCACAAAGAACTGTCAAATACTCTGTAACAAGAAAAAATGGTGCACTGCACTAGAGTAAAAAATATTGATACTGTATAACAGTTGCACCTTAAATAACAGCCAAATAGCAATGCTTCAATAAAATGGCAAAAAGATAGCTAAATCTGGACTATATCTTTGAGGAGTGAAACCACAATGGTAAAGTTTGCTGAAGTCACAGAAAGAACACAAATGCAATATAATACATAAAGCAAGTCCTAAAATTTCTGTATTTTTCTTCCTATATGAAGGCAATCATTTGCTTGAGTAGTAGTCATGGTAAGTTGGTTAAATATTGCCATTATTTATATTTCTGTACAAACCAAACTATGCAAGGATTGAGATTTACCTTGAAGAATTCTCATATTATTTTACAGAATCATTCAGGTGTTCAGGATAAGGGTTTTTTTGGGGAAGGATAGGGACTTAATTTAAAATTTAGAATTTGAAGAGCATTATTTTTTGCATCTGCATTTTTGTAACTGGATGAATATTGTATCTAGTTTTAGTTACCATGATATAAAATGAAGTTGAAACTCTGAAAAGAGCCCAGAGAAGAGCAACAAAGATGATTAGGGGACTGGAGGCTAAAACATATGAAGAACGGTTGCAGGAACTGGGCATGTATAGTTTAATGAAAAGGACTAGGGATGACATGATAGCAGTATTCCAATATTTAAGGGACTTGCACAAAGTACCTGAAGGCAGGATAAGAAGCAATAAATGGAACTAATCAAGGAGTGAAGCAACCTAGAGCTAAGGAGAAATTTCCTGACAGAACCATTAATCAGTGGAACAATTTGCCTTCGGAAGTTGTGGTGTTCCAACACTGGACGTTGTGAAGAAGATACTGGGCAACCATGTCTGAAATGGTAGTCTATTAACAAACTTCTAAAATAATGATTCAGATTATGTATTAAGCAACTACTTTGTCTTTAGATGCCTGAAACTCTCTTCAAATAGCCAAAAACGTGGCGATGTTTACTCTCGAGCACTCAAGAAGGGAGTGCTGAAGAACAGATTTTGCCTGTTGACAGTCATGTGCAATCTCCCACAGGTGATGACAAAATCTTTGTTTAATATCGCAAAGAGGCAATACCAGGCTAAATACACCCAATGTGAAGAAGTCTGATTTGATAGAATAATATACTTTATGATTTCATCCCTTAAACAATAATAAAAACCTTGTACATTATATTCTCACATTCTCTACATATATGCATAATCAGAAGCACATTGTATTTCATTGGAAACTAAGTTTGAGATTCATATCACATTAACATATGTTGGGGACAAATTTATTGACAATTTTGGAAACAAAAGAGGAAAATTTAGACCATATATTGCTTTTAGGTATGCTTAGATATTTGACAATAAGGCAACCTTATTCATATGTTGAATAACTTGTAATACAGCACAAGTGCTTTTGAATTGCATGAGATCAAACACTAAGAATAGTGAAAAAGATTAGAATGTTGGTCAATTTCAGCTTTGGAATATATTTTTGTTAAAAAAATAGCTTGTAGATTTTATAATTCCAAAGGTAAGCAGAATGATGGCTGCATGTAACTTCCTAATCAAAAAATGGTAGCACAAAGACCTGCACAACTGTTTGAGAGTTTCATGCATAGTGAGAAGAGACACATTTCCCCAAAGGTTCCTGTTCAGTTTTTAAATGCTTTAGTATAGCAGTATCTAGAAGTCTACCCAGGTACTTGACAAGCTAGACCTTTTTATTTTATAAAAGCTGTAATTTTGTACTTGTTTTCCAAAAGTGAGGACTTTTTCAGAATTAGGCAAAGGAAAGAAGCAGGGGCAAGGGGCTTCCGCTCTCTCCATACACAAACATTTTCGGAGGGACTACTTGACACTGGTTTAGACTGAAAAAAAAGGATTCTCTGCACTTTGTGTTCCTTAGATCTCAGGGTTATTAACTGTTTTTAAAGTCTATTTTTTCTGCTTTCTAGTTCCACAGCACTTTTACTACAGAATTGTGATTATTTTTATTTCTAAAGAAGATGGTTTGGTTGAACCACTTAGTGTTTCTTGCTTCTAAAAGTATAATTATACATACCGATTTCCAGAGTTGGTTCACAGCAGCAGAAAGGGAAGAAGCAATTCTGTGATGACTGCCCTCCCCCAAATACATTTTTGCAGAGACAGACTCAGCAAAAGCAGCCCCTTCTGCCTCCACAGGATGAAATGCCTTCTGTGGAGAGAAACATTGTGTTCACAGTTAAATCCAAATTCTGGGTTTTAAGTAGCTGGTTCACACACTGTGCTGAGCCATAATGTGGCTTATGTAGAGCTTAGCATGATGTATGAATCCAGCCATTGTAATACATAATTCATGTTTAAGGCTTATCAAAGTGTGAAGCAAGCTATCGTTTGTTGTTACGGCATACAAAATGTCTGGCCTAAGACTTTAAACCTGCCAATGCACAGTAGTTAAAATGGCACTTTTATTTTGCTTTCGCTAGCGGTTTGTATTATGCAATCAAAAATAGGTGGGAACTATTTAGTTATTTCAAACTAATTTTGAAAGTGTTTACTATAAGCCCACGCACACTTTGGAGTTATGTCAGAAGGGCTTATATGCAACCCAATGAATAGTAATGCATTGCAGACACTACTGAAACTGTTTCAAAGAGTGTATGGTGCAGTGTTAAAAATATGGAACTCTGGAAATCCAGCAAATAGCAGGATTATCTGCACAGTCATATACATAAAATCTACAACCTTAAAACTTTATCAAAAAGTGGTCTGTGAATTATAGTCTTTAGCACTCAGCATTTTTTTCCATAGCCAGAAAGTAAGATTACCTTGCAACCACAAGTATTCAAATAAGCTCTTTGCTTTCCCCAGTTCTTCTGCTTCTGGTTTGATGACCACCATCAAACAAAAGATTGGCATGGGGGATAAAGAGGGAAATACCTCTGCAACATCTCAGTCCAAGAAAAAAAACCCCCAAATATCAGGACTTTAGATAGAGCTGGGGGAGCAGGGGGGAAAGAATTTGAAGAAAGCAGCACTGAATGGTTGCAATGCAAGCTCTGCTTTTTTTTCTGCGTATCCTAAGGCTCCAGGCCTACAAGAAAGAGTTGTTTCACAA
This sequence comes from Calamaria suluensis, assembly GCA_032468135.1. Taxonomy (NCBI): domain Eukaryota; kingdom Metazoa; phylum Chordata; class Lepidosauria; order Squamata; family Calamariidae; genus Calamaria; species Calamaria suluensis. The sequence continues at coordinate 59,655 of JANHFP010004184.1, read as the reverse complement.
TGGCTGAAATACTTTGACAAGAATCTGGGAATTTCTTATCTCCAGAGAGGAATCATTAGCCGCATAATTCCACTATCAAACAGACAGCATTTTCTTCAAGAAAAAAAAACTGAAGGGGATTCTTCAGATTTCAATGTGTTCAAAATTAGTTTAATAGAACTAACCAAGCAGCAATTTAATTATGCACCCTCATATTTATCCTCTAAAAAGGCATCCATTTTTCATTGAAACAGGAGAACCATGTACTTTGGCACATTATTCTACAGTGGCAACCTATGGTTGTTACAATAATTTAAATAAACATTTTAGTGTTACTAATCACATTAACAGATATTAAATTATAGTTTCCCAATGCGTTAAAATGGTGACTACCACTGTTAATTAACATATATTTTAAAAACTAGGCTTAAGAACTTTGTAGTGTTCTAAACCGGACTGAGGAAAAGCCATTTAGAATAAAGTGCAGAAAAATAACACCTACTAATAAAAAGCCCAGTTCAATAGCTCCTAAATCTGACCTGAGTGTTTTCAGAAATAACATCTTCTACAAGAATTTAAATCATCTCCATACCAAAAATATTACATTCAAAAAGTTACATCAAAGGTGATTTAAACAGAAAGTAAACAAAACTGCATGTTCAAGATAGTTTAATATGTATTTTCTGAATTAGAAATATCACTTCCTTTAATGATTAAAATTCCTAGTGTAATGATTTCCCCACACTGAATTACATTATTTACATATATAATACAGATTGACTGTAGTTGAAACATTATTAAAATAAAACGTTTGATACAAAAGATTTTTCTTTATAACATAACTTTAGAAGGTGCCCAAACACCCATTTTAAAAGTAATTATCCACTAGCATTATGCTATTTAAGTGCAAACAATCTTTTTTAGAAAAACCTATGATTGTAGCATCCATCTTCCTGAATTACATTTGTGGAGCCAGAAAGTAATGACTTTAATTTCCCATGAGAGCTTTTCAGGTTAACCATCTCTGATTTTTAAAAAAAGCAGTGCAAAGAATAAAAACTTCAACAGTAATATTCTAATTTATAACACCATTAAACTTACTTGGATTTAAGAAACATTTTATTTTACATGTGTAGATGTGTGTGAATGTAGGTATGTGATTAAATTACATTGAGAAATATAAAGCAATTGTGATTTTTAATTGTAGCACCAAAAGAAGCATTTTAAAGCAAAATTCTTCCTTAGGTGAGCAGCCTCAAAGTATTAGATGTAAAAATATAACTCATTACAGAATTTTTTTTGTAAAATACTATGTGATTCACATAACACTCTGCCTTTTAAGAATTTGTGATGCTCTCTGGCTGAACAGCAGCTCCTGGTTCCATTGTCATTACTTCTTGTTCTGTGTTCAAAGGTTTGCTAGGAGGAGTGTGATGGCTATACTACAGTTCCACTTGGAGAATTGGCCTGGTTTTGGGATGGCAAAACACCCTGCAAACAAAGCAGTTTACATTAATCCAGCAAGAGAATGCAACATTTACTTTGCTAAATAACTTATGTTTGCAGATTTTTCTTGTAGAATATTTGCATACTCGACTTATAATTTTAGATCATATTGTTCAAAAATGTTAGTGAATAACTCTACTTGGATATAACAAAACAAGTTCCAAGATTTAGAACATGAAAAGGAAGATCAAGGCAATAACAAGTTGTAGTTTGTTATGACAAGCAAGAAGTCTTACAGCATCATGAAAACTGCCACAACTTTTCCCAAGCTGGCTTCAGAAATACCCTCATACATCTCACAGGAAACCCTTAAAATAAAGATTTCATGCTATATCAGAGGTTGAGTTTATCAGAATTATAGAACACTTGGGTTTCTTTATGTAGAAAATGTGATATACTTTCACAAAATAGTTTATGTTATGGACTTAAGGAAATGAACTACAAATGTGTCTGCATTATGAGCCCTTTGCTGGGAAAAAATAGTTATTTGCTGATAAAATTTGCCTTTCAGATTATTTATACTCCTTGCAGTTTATAATTTGTACCCATAAAATACGATTATAAGCAATTTTTACCAGACTGAGATTTTTATTAATGAATGGGTTTCCAATCTGATGCCTGAAATAGCAATTTGAAGATTCTCAGCCAATTTATGTACTCTTTGGACAGAAATAAATGCTTCAATCTATTTAATTTTTTGTTAGATGAGGAAGATAAACATTTCTGGCTTTGTATATTCACCTGACAGATGTTCTTGTTTTCAACAGATATGTAATTCATTGGAAAATCTCAAGGATATAAGACATTTTAGAGAAGGAGCTACTCTGCCCCAAATTTGATGTGAACTGTAGTTGCAGTCTACTAATTTTTAAGCAACTAACATGTCATTTTTTCCTCTAACATTTGATTTTGTCTTTAGTTTATGGCTTAATAAGCCATAGTTTTTGTGATCAGAAACTGATTCTTGAAATGACAACAGAGGTTTAAAAATATGAACAAGAGATAAATTTCTGATATGCACACAAATCTCTTGACATTTCACAATTCTGCAAACAGTATGACATCAATAAAAGCTTTAATTGTTTGGGGATGGTGGGTAGGAATCCTTCATAATCTATAATACAGACCTTTCCAGATATTTTTCTTAGTTTGTATCACACAGCTACAGTTGGTCACACTCAACTTTAAAGTCAACTTCTAATATAGAATTAATTACATCTTTGGAATCTACAGGAGCTCTTTCTTACTTTCTCCTAATAATGATCAAATGCTTTAACAAACAAGCATGTTTTTGGTAAGCCAACAGAATCAGTTTCAAAACTTTCATACACCAAAGATCTAGCACCTATTTTTAGCTAAGATGCTATTTCTGGTAGAAGCCAGCAAAGAAAGATACTGATTTAGAGTACCCTATATGATATTCTGCTAGGCATTCTTTGTAATATACAATATTTGCCTGATACATTAGGAATTCAGAATGAAATTTTAGTCTCAATACAGTACTAATATTTAAACTCGGGAAAATGTGTCAGTAAGAATGAACCAACTATTTTAAAAAAGTTTAGGATGAACAATAATTCAATAGAAGAAATGAAAAACAAGCAACTCTGAAATCAGATGCAATAACTATTAATCTAAGTACTTTAATGATAGCAATTTCTCCAAGATCCCTCCCCAAAGTAAAATAAGTACTAACAGACAATTCAGTCTTGTGAGAAATAGACATTACTGTGCAATTAAGAAATTTATCTCCAAATTTCCTGATATCAGATATAACAATGTAATTGTACTATTTCCCTATTTTCCCAAATAAGACGTTTAATACCTCTACCAAGAGCAACAACATTCTACCTTTCATTTGTGATGTATCTTTAAGTTACTTAAAACTTATTATTTCAATACTTTAATAACAAACAGCAGGATCCTAAATTATTCTATTACTAGCTTACAAGTAACAAAATAATAATTCCACAATCTTTCTGCAAATAACTTCCGAGTTTCCTTTTCCCTAGTTTTAAATTTTCTAAACATATCTTTTTGCAAACACTGTGCAAAACCTATAGTCTTTTTGGTTGTTTGCCTAGATTTGTTTAAAATCTTATGTTTTGTCAGAGTATAAGACTATTTATTGTGAAACATGTTTAAAAACAAATTTAAAAGATAATTAAGTTCCAAACAAGCCAGAGGAAATCTTAGTTCCATTCAGCTGAAAACACAAGTCCATGTGAAAAATCAGAAAAATACTCAAACATCAGTTTTAGATTTGTTGTTTCAAACGCATTATTCATCATTCAATGCTCAACAGATGCTAATACACTGTCTCTTTGTTTAGTGTTGGCAATTTGTTGTTTAAATTAGAAGTCAAATGTCTGTTAGGTAAACCACTTGAGTGACAATGAAGATGCTGCAGCAATTGTAGGGTGCTGCCATTTCATTTAAATAAAGTTCTCTTCTGCAGGAATACCAGCATTACTCGCATTCTGGCATTGTCAGGCACAGAAATTTGGTTGTAAATGGTCAGAAAACAACTTTTTAAAAGAAATTACTACCAACACTACCATTTGTGAAAGCTTGCTAAGTGAAATAGTGCTAAACAAGGAATGACTGTAACCTCAAAGAGAAACAGGAATAGCATTCTGGATACTCATAATTTATAACAGCAATCTTGATAAGAAGTTCCAACTATCTCTATTTAGAGTTACAACTCAGCATCAAAGATTCAACTTCCTTATAAACATTTCTAATTTGGGAATATGAATTAGTCGTCAAAATTGTACATAGAACTTGAATAAAACACTGGAATAAAACAATTATAAGGATGAAATTAAAACATTTTGAATTGGTTAACTATACCAGGGGTGAAATCTAAAAAATGTTGCCACTGGTTCTTTGGGCGTGGCCAAGTTAACGTCATGCATGTCACTCACTCACATCACTCTGCCCAAGCTAATTTCGGAGCATTCTCTTGCCTCACTCTCCATCCCGGAGGGCTGTGCATCCCTCCCCCACTAATCCTCTGTACAAACCTCCCGCTTGGTTTCTGCAAAGACAGACCTCCCCTGCAGGGCAATCCAAAGAGGGGAAGGGAATGTTGCAGAAAAAGGCAGTGCGGAAAGCAAGCAAGCATGGCAGGGCCGCGGATCGGTTTGGGCACATGGCCAGCCAGCAATCGCTACCGGTTCTGCGAACCTGCCCCAATCTCCACTACCGGTTCTACCAAACTGGTCCGAACTGGTAGCATTTCACCCCTGAACTATACTCTTACAGGGTTAAACAAATCCCACTCACTAGAGGTTGTAAAAGTATCCCCTCCTTTAGCTTGCTGAAAAAGGACCAACAATACAGAAATGTGAATCATCACATTGCATTCTCCTTGATAACTGTTTCAGCTAAAGTTATCTCAATTTCTTTTTCAGCTCATTATTTCCTGATGCACATAGGTGGGCTGTAAGGAAGCATACATTGGGCTGGCATGCTTAAAATACAGATCAGAAATGAATTTACTATTTACTGTGCATGCTAAATACATTAAAATGTTTTTGAGATCCTTACCAGAGGGAACATAAATACTTTTCATTAGTACAACTTTCTCTCGTTAAATGACTTAATTTTTATGCACGGCAGAGGGAAAGTAAGATGCTTTTTATCTGTGAAAGGGAAGGGCATATTCTCTTGAAGATGGAACTAATTTTGAGATATATTTTCTGAATCTATTTTTTCATATATACTTCTTTATCAAAACACTTTTCATAATTTATCCTCATAAAAAGAAAGTTACAATTCAATAGTATTTTTTAATCAAGCGTATTTTTTAAAAACCAAGTATAAGTTGATTAACAAATAAAAGCATGCATACAGTGTAATGAATAAATCAAGTAATTTTCTTGGTCAAATAAATATTCCAGTTGAAGAAGCAGTATTTAGACAAAAAAAATGCAAATAAGATGGGTCGCTCTCTACACACAGATAAGGATATAGATGAAGTCTGACAACATATAAAAACAAAAGAACAAGATTAATTTACTCTAAAATTAGGGGATTCGTTTTGTTAACATTGGGTGACTTATTCTATTTAACATTAAACAAAACATCCGATTCTGTATAAGAATTCCATTCCTAAAAGTAATTAACTGCAGGGGTTTAATTCATAAGTTGGGTAACTGTTGGGTAACTTTTAAAAGAAGGTCTAATCCCATATGACTAGACCTGTGTTTTATAATATCACAGCAATCATACTTGTATGGTAAATACAATTTATCTCTACACATAGGGTATCACCATATAGCATTTAATTTTGGACAATGCAGCATACTCTCAGGGGACAGTTACAGTATTTACAAATGTGCATTTTTCCCCATAGCTTGTCACCACTGAAAACTCTATGGCTTTCTTAATTTTCAAACAGACCAATCTATTTTAATATTAATCTAAATAATCTTCATAAACTATCTCTATGGCCTTGAGATGAAATATATAGTTAGAATCTAAGCACAAGTTAATTTTTACTATTGTGACAAGCTAAAACAATGTCCCATCTAGTGTTAGTGTTCTCTGTCAGCAGGAAGAAATTGTTATATTCAACTGTGACTTTTAAATAGTGCTTTGTAATATTTATACTGTAACACAATTGTGAAGAGAATTACGTACTTCCCAAAAATAAAGTATTAGTAAAGTGAATGTGTTAGAGGAAAAACTTGGGGGGGGGGGTGCTTTGGAATTTCATTTTGAAAATACCACCTTGAAAACACATCTTATTTTCCAAAATGTTTAAAGCAATCTGACTAAAGCTAAATATGGTCAGCAACATCTAGCAATGTCAGCAATCTATATGAAAGTTGATACATACTTAGGATTCTGCCTAATTAAGTTTTAGACTGCCTGTTTATGCACCTAATTCTGATAAGCAACTCATAGTGTTTAAGTAACACAGTCGATGAATAAAAGAGCTCCTATAGAATCCAGAAGATATCATTTTTTCATTTCAATAGCTCTTTAGAAGATTTAGATAACCTTCTTCACCCCACGGTTCTGTCATTCAAACTGGAAATACCAATGTATCAGGTGCACCTTCAATTAATAATAACTGAACAGGATGTACTTATATTAATACGATAAAAAGAACTCAAACCAACATTTGAGATGGGTATGAAATACTCAAAGAGATTGTATCATTCATTTAGGCTCATTTATAAAAACCGCAGTTACAGAAGCAGCATTTACAGTGGCCAGTTTTTCAGAAAGCCGCCTGTTGCATTCAGTGAAGTATCAGCTGTGGCAAAACAACATTGCAACTTCAGGCATGAGAAGCACTACTGACAGTTAACTATATTTTACAATTCAGTCTCATTTTTTATTTAATGTCAGTATACAGAGGACAACCCCGGTAAGTTGTAACGTCAAGTATTTAGTAGGGTTCTTCAGCTGAAACAGTGACATAAAATGCTAAAAAATAAGCAGTATGAAACAAACATGATTTTTAAAAATTATAAATATATGAACAATACTTATTAAAGCTTCATTATTATTGCAACAGTCAATTTAGTTTAACAATTTATGTTAGAAAGGCTCTTATGAAATTTATTTAAATTGCCAAGAAATCAGATGGACGTTTATAAAGAAAATACATATGAATTTACTGTTGATTTTCACTATATCATTACAATTTTGTACAGTATAATCTAACGTGTCAGTCTTAACAAATTCATGTATACAGATTTCATAAATGCAGGGAAAAATCTTGCTTTTAAACTTTATACAAGTTATGTGACAATAAATTAGCTGGTTTTCTTTCTTTCAACATAATGCAGGCCAGCAGTTATTCTTTAGTAGCTTTAAAGTGATGGAAGGGAAACATACATGGTCTGTTCAAGTACATTGCTTAGTTCCAAAAAAATCAAGCATTTCTGAAATGTTTTAGCATGACTCTTTTCTTTCTAATTTGGATAACCACATGGAGGCAATTACTTTTTTGGCTTCACAGAAGGAACTGGCTAATTTTTGACTGGGTATCATTAACTCATATTAATTCTTCCCAATAATTATATATAAGAACTTTTCAAGGAATCCCCAGATCCTGTTTAAATCATTAAATCTAGCATTACACCACTTTCCACATTATTTTATATTTCCATTCAATAAAACCATTTTGTCAATGAAAAATTCATTTCAAATGCAATTTATCACACTCCAATATAGCATCACAAAATAGCTGTACAATATTTTAGCACAGGACTAAGTTAAATAATGATGCTGTACTATAGTTGCTGCTTATTGGAAAATGTTCTACAATTTAGATCTAATTTTTTTTCTTGTACAACATAGTTCAAATAAATGTTGTACATTTAATGTGGATTTTATTATATAAATTGGTAACACATTTACTCTGCCAGGGTATATGCTGCCAGTTCATTCAATTCAACCTTTATGGTTAGTCAAATCATACTAAGATTATGCAAACATAAATAGCTGCAAGTTTCCTGGAAATTACAAGTAGTTAATAATCATGTTGGATAAAATTTGTCAATGAAGGCAATACCTGATAGAAATCTAGGTGTGACTAGCATCACAAAAGAAACCCAAGAACTTTCTTGCTGTCTCTACCAGACTAACAAGAAAGGAATTGGTCAAAAGATTCATGAGCGACTTAACTTTCTTAGTGATGCTACATTTTTTTTACAAAGCATTACTGAGAAAGTTTCATGCCAGTAGAACAGGCAGCTTTCCCATAAATCAGCACAGTTCTAAAATGTTGCTTTTATGTGCAACATGACTTTACTGTGTTTTTATTGAACGCAATATGTTACATTTTAACATGTGTCTAAACTGTATTTTGAAAAAGAAAGGAGGAAGCTCAAAACGTGAATGCAGAGTAAGAAAAACTAAGGCTGTAGTGTAAATCTTCTTACTCCAATCTGACAGTTTCTTTCTAACCTATGGGTTCCTGATACTGAAATTAGATACTTCAGCCAAGGCAGAGAGCAGCCAGACCAAAGCAGCTGAATGAATAAATATTCTAACCTGTTCTTCTGCTATCCTTGCTGCACCAGTCTGGCAAAGGGGGATGGGGGGGAGAGAGAGAGGGAGACGTACACACAGAAAAGGCTGGCTCAGTAGCAATGAAGATTCAAACTGTAAAATTGGTTGAGTCTTTTTCCTCAACCTGGAGGTTTGTGACCCTTTTATCCAACTGAAATCTTCTGACAAAGGCAGAAAACATTTTTAGCAGCAGAAAATGGATGAGTGGAATCTATATGCTAGAATCATTGTGAACAAATAACAGTGCAGGTATACAGCAGCTTTTAAAGACTTTAAAATGAAGCTAAAGGGAGTAAACCTAGGATAAGATAAATGTAGGCAGTGTTTAACCCGGGGGAGAAATATGTTACCATTGTTTTGAAGGTTAATTAAATAGGCATAGAGTTTAATTAAGTGCTCTCCTATAAAACAAAAAGCAAGGTTTCTGTTACAATGACCACCCTGGCCAGAGCCCTGTAAACATATCACCTAATTTGCTAGTTTAGGCCAGCTAATTAAGCTCACCAACTGCAAAATAAAGAATAACAACAGCAATAAGAAACCCATCCTAAGTAAACGCATCCTAAATAAAATGGCATTTACAACAGTGTGCAATATTAGTTTTCAGAGACCTCATGAATACTATCAGCATGAAACTTACCTTAAAGATTTCTGCATTTGCCAAATATAGAAATCCTAGCTTTTGATACTGCATACTCTATCTCTGAAATATTTGAAATGTCCTCCAAACTAAACTGTTGTTATATGCAAGTTGTACCAATTAGTTCACTTCAGCTCCTCTAAGATTCTCACTCTAATAAAAATGGAAGCAACCTAAGAGCCAGTGTTAAATTACTTTGGAATCTCTGGTACATTAAACAGAGGGGCAATAACTTCCAATTTCATCAAAATGGATCTGTAAAATCACTATCAGCTTTCTTTGGCCCCTGCATAGACTAAGACAGAAATTATATTAATGGAAATGAATGAAGTATGAGATTTTATCCTCGAAATTTGTTTCTCTCACCCACATGAAAATAATGTCACATTTTTAGATTGTCTATCCAAGATAAGGCATACAGGAAAGACCACATATCAGAGCATGTTGGTTGAGAATTTAACGAATAAAATTTTATTACACATTACAGAGAAATAATGAAACTGTAAATTCCAATAGGCTTTGATTTCTATTGGAAGAACTCTACTTGCAATAATTTTCTGAAGTCTGTTCACTCCAGGAATTGACAACTGTCAAGGACTTCATGGCTTATTCTCTGGAAGATGTTTTAAAAGTGCCCCATGCTACATCTCTAAAAAAGTTAACCACCAGCCATTTCAGATATCATTTTTTCTAGCTCGCCCAATAACAAATGAGATAGTGCTAGTTCTGATTCTAGCTCCAGCTCTATTGTGTTGGACTATATAACAAAAAGATTTCCCCAAAGCCTTAGACGTGGCTACATAAGGAATCATAGTTTGTGGAGGCTGAGCCCAGGATGGCCAAGTGAGTGCACAGAAATCACCTCAAGTTTTTAAAAAAATCTTAGCTACAGCCTTCAAATTGCCAATAAACATTGAAGTCAACCCTTATCAGCATAAAGTGCTAAAAATTTAAAAAGTTAATTTTGTTAAATATGAAATAAAAGATTATCACTGCCAGATTTAAGCCTATGGACTTAATGAACAATGTTCGAGTTAAAAATATTGTTATCATGAAAATAATCTGAAGTGGCAAGGAAAATTATGGGATGGGGATACATTCTACTAAGGGAGTTTTGTGATCTTACACACAAAAATATTTGAAGAAGTTGATATTAAAAGTCAAGAATATTACAATGCATATTTAATATCAGTTTATTCAAATTTTAAATGGAGACACTATAAATTATCCTGACCACTGTAGAATTAAAAATCCATCACTATGAATAGCTTTGAAAAAAGGTGAGAATATGTTGTGTTTATTAACTCCTATCAGTTAACTATTTGAAATTCAGCTGTCAAAATGTCACACTAGATCAAATTACAGTTTGGGTAAGCTATATTCCTGAATGCCCTTGCAACTTTACCCTCAGTAATTTAGATTTGTTTCAATTATGTTCATATAAAAATACTTTTGAAAATATAAGAAACCTATCACTGACACTTTGGATACACAACACATCTCTGGCTGGAAGGCAACTGTATTTCAAAAGGACTTCACCTAGGCCAGACACTTCAAATTGTTCAGAAATACGGCATGCAGTATCCAAAAGTATGGCTCTGAGGAAATAATTTTTACATTAAGCGTAAAGATTGTTTATATTCAACATTCACTTATGTTTTAAGAAAAAAAAGCTACCTATTCAAGTTCTATTTCTTTGATGCAGCATTAAGGATTAAAACTTACCACTTTACCAGGCCTTGCCCATGTGCAAATAAATCCCTCCTGACAAGCAGTGACTATACAGTCTTCAAGAAAAATTAACACAGTCAGTCTTTCATGTGCTATCTTTTTACAGATAAGAGGCTCTAACAAAGGAACATCTTCCATTCTGGGGCACAGAGGCGTTCCCAAAGTTTTTGCTGGGTCTGTTTTGGTTTTAGTAACTAGATTCAGTTTGTCACTGCTCTTACTAGATATATGTCCCATACTATGATTTCGCTTATGATCTTTTTCATGGTGTTTTTCCTTCCGGTCATGTAATGATAAGGTTGCAAACTTACTAACACCAGAGGCAATGGCACCATCCATGACACTGCTTTTGCTGCCAGAATTGGAAACTGCAGAATGTGGAAGGCTATTGGAACGTGGAAGAGGAGGTGGTACAGAGTTTCCAGGTGTTGTGACGCTATTTCCATTACTTCCTGGGTTAGCTCCACCACTTCCTGTGGGAGGACTTGTGGCAGTCATGACATTTGTATGTGTCCTTGCTCTTGAGAGGGGCTGGTGTGGGAAGAGAATGTCTTCTGTTAGGTCCCATAAACATAGCTGTGTGTCCTGACCTACTGAGCCAAACCTATACGTTACACTTACTGGACGACTCTCTGTAGAGTTCCTTTTTGATAATCTTGACTGCGTGCTATTTGCTCGATCTCGTCCAAAATGGAGGAGGTCTTGGAAGTCCTCGTCGCTGCCGCTGAATTCCATTGGATCATTTTCTTCTACACTGGTTGTATATGGATCAAAGGCCACAACACTGACCCATGATTTGTGCCCATGGCCTCTAGCTATCACTCGACAGTCCACAAAAGACCAGACAGTCACCAAATCATCCTCTCCACCAGTTACAATATATTTTCCATCTGGGCTCCAACATGCACACAGCAGTCCTCCAAAGTAGCTTTTCATTGTACCATGCAACTCAACTGAATCAAAGTTAAATACACGAAGAAAGCCATCCTGACTTACACACGCCAAGAATTTTCCATCTGGAGAAAAACCAAATTCATTTAGGGCACCTTCACCTACTGTCCATTTAAGTAAAGGATTTCGTGTAGATTTACTTTTGCAGGTATGGACTGCAAAACTTTCTCCTTGTTTAAGTAGCTGATAGTGTGGAGCTGTGGTACCACAGTTGTGTTCCACATTATATAAGTACATATTGCCACTGGAATGAGCTACTAGGAAGAGACTTTCTGAACCAGGCACCCATTTTACACAAGTTACTCTGGACTTGTCTATTAGTCTCTGAAAAACAAAAGAAAAATATAGTTATCGCAGTTCTGCATTGTTCATGTAATAGTAATTCTTTGTCAAAAATACATATTTCTTCTTGAAGACAACTAACTCATTATGACTTTGAATGGCATCAAAGTTAAGTTAAAATAATATATTTCTTATAAATGTGAATATAATAACCATCCAGATTTGTCATTAACATTTTTAGTATAAAATCAGGCTCAGAAAACGACAGTTATTCCAAAGAAAAAATACTAATCTACTAAATTCAGACTTAGATGTAGGGTTTTTTAAAATCTGAAATTGTAGACACTCAAAGCATCTCTTCCCTCCTTTCTGCC
>JANHFP010004181.1:63076-80781 GCA_032468135.1 Calamaria suluensis | reverse complement strand
AGAGAGAGAGAGAGAGAGAGAGAGAGAGAGAGAGAGAGAGAGAGATTGGAAGGGAGAACTGTTTCAAAGAGATTAGAAAAATGCCTACCATAAAAGATTGACTGACCAGTCTCATTTAAAAGGGGTAGAAAAGAGGGAATAAGTGATACATAAAACAAAGAGGGAAAATAATATGAACGACACAGAATTTAAGTAAAACATTTTAGCTTTCACTAATCTTTTAACTAGGAAAAATGAAAAAAAATTAGAAATATTAAACTATAGACATAATAGACACAATGTTAGCCCCCTGCATAATAAATAAAACCTGCATCATTTCAATGTTAGAATGTGTGTGGGCTGTGTATGTGTGTACACATATATGTATGTATCTATATAAATTATCTTAGAATGGGTAACAACAATTATTGACAAACTCAGATTAAAGGAATTCCAAAATTAGACAAGGTATCCAAAATACTGATCTCCCCAAGCACCGACAACAGAATGTCCAGTTCTACCAATGACAAAGGCCACAGAGAAGCTGATCATTAGAGCTAGATCCATGTTATGAAATTACAATTAAACAATATAAAAGAAAATTTAGTTCAAGAACTAAAGACTTGAATTAATAGCTAATAACTGCTGCAGACAAAGACAAAAAGATTGTTTAAGTACTGTAGGCACAAGCCAGGGCTGGGTTCCACTTACCTTCACTATTGGTTCTCAATGGGAACATGTGTGTGTGTGTGCGCTTACTTTGCTCACACATGGCGCTTCTGTGCATGCACAGAACATCCATGATGACATCTGGGCAGGTGGTTGGAGCCAACTGCCTGCTGCCACTACTACTGGTTTGCAAGATCCAGAACGAAGCAGTACCCACCACTGCCACAAGCCTACAGTACTTAAACAGTAAAGTTAGGTCGCTACTCCAACCTGAAAGGATCCTGTCCTAATTGAAATCCATTTTCAGAAAAGGTGACTGCAGTTACTATATCATTAGAGCATAACAAAGTTTCATCACTGGAAGCAAATAAAATAGATTGGTCAGTTAAATAGTCCAAAAACCTTTAATAATTCAGAGGGCATTCCACCACAAACAATCAGAAGCAATGGCATCAGATAATTCAGAGTGAATTGTAAATGCTATTAAATCATCCACAGCAGTGTTGAGTTGCTCCTGGTTCGGACCGGTTCACATGATCCAGTAGTGCTGACTGGATGATATCACCAAACTGGTTCTTACCATTTGCAAGCTGGACCCCCTGCATGCCCTGGTGCAATTTTTACATTTTTTCTTTTTTTTTCCAGCAGCTGAGTTGGCTCAGCAAATCTCATTGCTGCGTCTTGCGCCTCCCAAACTGTTGTGAGCATGTGCAGCAGAGCGCAGACCGGCATGCTTTGCACACATGCATTCAGAACATGCTCTACTATGCATGTGTGGAACATGCAAAGCATGCTAATCTGTGCTGTACTGTGCGTGCAGTACTATGCATGTGCGGAGTGTGCAAAGCATGCTGGTTGTGCAAGAGAAAATAACTAGTAGTAAAGCTAAGTGGAACCCACCCCTGATCCACAGTGCTTTGGCAGAGTTTACCAGCCCCTATAGGGAAAGTCCTGTTGCCAGATTATTTTTCTCCAAAGTGAACTTTCTTTCTTTCTTTCTTTCTTTCTTTCTTTCTTTTTTTCTCTCTCTCTCTCCTTTCTTCCCTCCTTCCCTCCCTCTTTCTAGATTACATTGCAGCTAGCAGATGATTGCTCTATTTTAATTACTGTCACCAGATATGATGATTATATGCTTGTTAAAATTGGTTTGTTAGCTTTTCCAGAACTCCCATGGGGCATCTGCATTCAAATTCAATTAATCAGATTTCTATACTTACTTATTTATAACAACATAATTAAAAGACTTTGAAGAAACAGATGAAATAGAGAGTTAGAAACCATTCACTTACTGTATTTATCAAGTGTTTTTGGTTGCTGCATCTGAATGCCAGATCAGTCTATAAGAAGGCCTCCCTCATCTGTAATTTAGTCAAAGATACTGTAAGAACTATGACCTGGCTCATATGATCGAGACTGATTGGGCCTGGAGACCAGTGTTCTTTCAGAGATGTGCCCACTTAGGTTTCAGATGTGGCATTAACCAAGAAGCCCATGCAAGAGTGAAGAAGTGGCTGTGTTCATTAAAGGCATTCTGGTAGTATCCAGAGGTACTGCTCCACAGATAGGTGGATGTGGGACCCTGTTTGTTAGGTTGGATTCTAGGGAACCAGTGCCCCAACTGCATAGCAGTTTCACTGCCTGAGATCTGTGGCTAGGTTGGTGTTGAAATTTCCCAGGCCTATAGTCCCTGGGGACTTCAATCTTCATGCTTTCCTTGAGGAGACAGTCAGAAGTAGCTGGGAGTTCATGGCAGCACAACAGCTGCCAGACATTGGCCTGACCCAACTCATTGAGGACCCAACATATGATTGAGGTCATTAAAAAAATAATAGCAATAGAAATGTGTTTTGAAATTAGTAAAGATTGCTATCATTCATCTGTCATGAATTCTCAGCCCTTCTGAGTAAATGGGACAGAAAACATGATTAGATGAGCTAAATCTACTTTATTGAAAGGCTACATTAACATCATCTTGAAAATCTGAAGATGAAAATTTCCTCCCATCAGTTTTTTTTAAATAATGTTTATTAGTTCTATTAAATACACAAAAGAAAAACAAACAAAAATATAAAATAACACAAAAGACGTACAACATAAATATATATAAATATACTCTAGAAGCAGTAAAATATTATTTAATTAAAAAATCTAGTTATATATTTCAACTTTGACATCTGTAGCTTAGTCTTCACCAAGTACTGTAAATGTTGTAAATTAATCCAATCTAAATGTATTTTCTTATCTGAGTAAAAATTTATTCTATTTCAATTTTGCACTTGTTTCTAATCCATTTGTACCAATCATCCCACACATGATACTAGTCTGAATCTTCTTTTTCTTTTAATTTCATAGAAAGTCTATCATTTTCGGCACATTGGTAAATCTTTTGAATCAACATTATATTTGTGGGAATCTGTTATGTTTTCCAGTTTTGTGCAATTGTAATCCGGGTTGCTGTAAGGATATGTGTAACCAAATAATATGTCTTCTTATCTAATTTGTCTTCAGGAATTCCTAATAAGAACATTTCTGTTTTGTTTTGTTTTGTTTTACTTTTCGACCAGTCATTTGTTCAAGCCATATGTGAATCTTATTCACAGCTTTTTGATTGTGGGGCAAGTCCACCACATGTGGTAGAAGGTTCCTTGTGGGTGGCCACATTTCCAACAATTAGGGGGAGTATTTTTAAATATTTTTCCCAAAATGGTGGGAGGTGCCATCTGTAAAACATCTTGTATAAATTTTCCTTATAGGCAGCTGACAATGTGACTTTATAGTTGGGTGTTCCATAATCTATCCGATTGGTCTAGATTAATGTTATATCCAAAATTTCTAATCCCCCCACCAGTTTTATCCATCTTATAAGATGGGGGGGGGGACAACCCTTCCTAAACTTATGTGCTATGACCATTAAGAATAGCAAACTCCTTCCTCTGATGTCTGATTGTTCACTAGACAGCATCTCTTTCTCTCACTTCTCAAGGTTACCCACACATTCCATTGCATGATCAGATCCATTACATGTTGGCCCTGGAGTTTCCTGGTGCTCACTGATCTCCATTACAGGGACTCTGGATTATTTAATAGGCCTGCCCAAAGTAATTATGGATTTCAGAGGAAACTTGGGGTTGTCAATGAAGTCTGGTGCACAGTCTGACAAAGGCTTACTGCTTGGAACAAGAGGGCAGCAGGTGTTTTTGGTTCAGATTGCCACTGCCCCCCCCCCACATCTTCTCTTTTCTGGTAAGATTCCCAAACTCTACTTACCAGGGGATTGAAGAAAATAAAATGGTTGAGGACATACTCAGAACACTCCTGGAGTACAGGAAAAGAATGAAACCCACTGAGCACAAGCTAAAATTGGTATTTGGGTCTAGCTTGTGCCACTAAGGGTGGCAAAAAGAATATTTTTCTGCCTTTATAGTGTCCTATAATATAGAACAGCAGTTCAAAAGCATGCAAATGAGAGTAGATAAATAAGTACCATTTCTATGGGAAGGAAACAGTGCTCCATGACTGCGGAAATGTTTTCCAACAACTTTAGCTTGAAACGGAAATGAATTGTGGCCCTTATAGTCGGCAATGACTAGCAGAGTAAAATCACCTTTCCTTTATAGCATCAACAGATAGTTGCCCAATAGCCTGGTTCATGATCTTTATGAAAAGGGTTTACTTGCAGTGAGAAATATGCTCACCATTTCCAGGATAAAGTCACAGTTTTGCTGCATGTTGGATTTTGGCCTTGAATCAGGTTCCTGCAGGTGATGAAGCATAATATAGCTTGATTATCTGGGGGAAATGACCCTTTATTCTGAATGAAGGACACCACTTTTTTGAGACTGCTAACTCCTCCTCCTCCCCTTCTACAGTGTACTAGCCTTGAAAATGACATATAAGTTGCAGTCAGTATAAAATGTCTATTCCTTGACTAGCACTGGTTGCCCAATGCATTCAAGGTACTGGTAATTACCTATAAAACCAGGGTGTTTGCTAACCATTCCTCCCTGTTTTTGTATATCCATACCATCTGACAAGATAAAATACATTATAGGTTCCATCCATTAAATAACACTACATTGTAGGGCTCATGTCACTATCCTGTGAAACGTCATCCTCTCAAACATCTGATTTGCGGTAACTTTGTTGGCCTTTCATGAGGCCATGAAAATATAATGTGTTCCCATGCATGGGGGTCAGCCTGTTGAAACTTGCCAATTAGTGTTATTGACATTTTTGAACTGAATTTATATTGTGTTGCTTTTAGTTGACATTTATATTTGGGCTGCCAATTTTATATATATATTGGGGGCAGGAGTGTAGTTGTTTTTGTAGGTTTTTGAATTGTTAGCTACCCAAAACCATTTGACTGAGATGGATAAATTGAATAAATAACAAACTAAAAGTGTTTCACATTGGTTTTAACAGTTCTGGAGGTTTGCAAAATTATGAACCTTTATTCACATCTTTTGGATATGAGGCAAAATAGAAAAGTTGCTTCAACCTGCTTGTAAAAATGAGAAAACAGTGTGACTTTGGGCTGCTGGCAACTTAACAATATTTTCAATAATGTTTGATGGTTTGGAGAAGTGAAAGGCGGGATTTGTCAACTAACAAAGTCTTTTCCTATAACTGTTTTTTTCTGGTTAATATTTAACTGATTTTTTAAAATTATTATTTCATTCTTTGTCAACAGTTCTAAATAAAATTGGAAAGCAATCTTGAAACAAATTGTGCATCTGCTTGTGATTCAGAGTTGCCCCTAAACAAAACAGTATGTCATTTGGGTGATATGTTATGCTCGGTCTCTGGTTGGTATTTAAGCTGGCAGTGTTTTCTTCTGTTGCAGAGAAAGAAGGTGAAAGACCAAGAGAATGTGTGAGCCTGTGAGGGTTTCAGGAGAGACTGTAAAATGTGTTTACTGCTTAGGTGGCATGGAAATGAGGTTGGGTACCTCAAACTTACGATTTCCATGCTTTGGGGAGCATGACTGAAATTGTAAATATTATAAATCTTAATTCAAAAGTTTGTTTAGAAGTATGTCCTACTCAGGCCTTACTGTGAATGATTACAGCATAGATCTTATCAAAGGTGACTTACTCACTATACTTTATCTCACTAGACCTTGCCTCACATGTGCTTCTCATTCACACATATACCAAACCATAATTGTACAACCTAAAACCACAAAGATGTAGGGTCATTTCTAATCATTGTAAAGTTGATAATTCCTGACTATGTACTTGTATGGGGGCCAGTTTCTCAGTAAGTTAGTGGTTTTTGCTTTCCATTTACTGTATCTATATATAATGATTTCTATATATACATTGAATGCATGTTCTGAATTATAGAATATAAAGTTGCCATTAATTAGGATAATTAGCCATTGCGTTTCCCAAATCTGCTTGAATCTACGGAGTTCACTTTCAAGACCATTTAAGATTGCTGTTATCTTTTCTGAATAAAGTTATGTATCTTATGTAGCTATGTTTTATATAAAGAAGTATATAAATATACTCCACACATTTACTTGCAGTGGGCGAATCTCCACACATTTACTTGCAGTGGGCGATTTCTATTTCTAACTTGGTGAGAAAAGAAAAGAAATAACTTCTGCTTATTTTCCACACAATACATGACTTTGTACACCTTTAGTATGTTTTCCTTATGCACATTTGCTCTAAAGTTGAAGTTTTTTCTTTATAGAAAAAGATGATGTAGCTTCCTAATAATTTTGGTTGCCCTTTGTGTTTTTCTGCAATATATTTATTGCAAACATTCCTCGACCTACAACCATTCATTTAGCGATGTTTCAAGGATACAGCGGCACTGAAAACAGTGATTTATAAAGGGTAATCATTTTGAATCTCAGTAAATAATTATATGTTTCTTTCTCATATTTTCCTCCATCGCCTGTAGTATTTTAGCCAGTTGAACTTAGATAAAATAGCAAGATACAAAGACATATTAGATGACCAAGGAAAATTAAAAATGAATCAAGAATTAAAAAACCAGGGAATCGATATAGACTAGCGGCCTTAGTTGGAAATCCAGTCGAGATACAAAAAAGACATAGAAAAGTATGGTTTCTATAGAGGGTTTCTTCTCTTTGAAGACTTATAGTAGATAAGCAATGTGTCATATCCCAAACAGATACATGTTTTCTTAAGAGCAAATCTTGCTGATTTCAGTGAGACTCATTCAAAAGGCATACATAGAATTGTCAGCCAAGATAGCAAATCACAATCTTGTCCTTTGAGACCAAACTGATAATACTACAAAGAGCATTGAACAGTTTATACTTGACATAAATAGAAAATTATCTGGGTTTTCTTCATCTGAATAATTTGTTTCAGACTTTTGTAAAGCCACATTCATCCTGCAGACACAAAGTGGTTAATAGCAGCTTTCACTTCTTAAAGAATCCTGTGCATATCCCTGTCTGCCAATCTGTGAGGCAAAGATTCTTAAGGAGAGAATTTTCAGCAATTCACCAGACTGGAATAAACAGGATTATATTTGAGAAACCGTGTTCACTGAAGCAGTATAACAAGATAAATTATTATAAATAAATGGATATGTTGAGAAGTAAGCTAATAAAAAAATAAAGAAATGTACATTTATATGACCCAAGCACGCTTACATATCTTCACAGACGTAGCTCCAATCAACATTTCTTGTCTCTATTTTTCCTCTTAACTGGGCATCTCAAATCAAGAAGCAATCAGTGTGGCGTGAACAAAAATCCGAGTAAATGCAGAGCAGAAAATGGCAGCAACGGTGAAGGTCAATATTTGGGCTTTTTTTTTAGAACTCATTATGATTCCTCACCTTCTGCCAATACCAAAATGTCTTCTTTCCAGCTGTCAAATCACAAACAGATGCCCCAAAGAAAACAATATTTACTTGACCATTTCCTGAAATATGTTCATATTTCAGAGCTTCCTAAAGGAATTTGTACACATTTAAAACAAATGCAACAAATAAGTCCTGCTTTCTTGTTTGAAAAATAATGTTAGGATGCCTTTGGCATGTGTGGGAGTAAGATAAGATTTTATATTTCAATCCGGTCTGGCTAGCAGGAAAAAAAAAACCCAGTGTTTTGCACTCTGTATTCTGAATCTAGTTTCCCATGGGGCTGTTACAGAGAAATTCATGGTCTTTCCTTATCTAAAACCTAAAGTAAATTCAGACAAACCCAGACATCATATGTACTGCAAAAGGCCCCTTTTGACTAATCACTGCTGTAGACCATTCCAACAAACGGTGGTGTTATTCATGCATGCTGTACAGCAAAAGATAGCACGTGTCTAACCTCTGATCTCTCAGCTGTCTGGAACAAACTAGACCTATGCTGACCTGCCTATATCATCACTTCCTTTCCAAAGCTGTAACAGATGAATATCTCTTCCTAAGCAAATAGCAAAAGGCCCGACCCTTCCACCAACAACACTACCTTGAGTCACTCAGTGGTTTCGGGGGGCGCTCCATTCTCTATTTTTACAGCTTGTTTCAAGGTCCTTTGAATTCAAAGCATGGAAGGTGACAAGCCAAGTTAATGCTAGTAGGCACGTCATCTGATAAATCCAAGTGTGTTTATAGAGTTCTCTTAAGCAGTGGAGATTTACTTTTCCTGAAATGTTTTCAAAAGCTTTGTAAACACTCCATTGTGAAGGCTGCCATCGATTTTTAGCTGGGGAAGCAAAATGGGTCCATCAGAATACAGAGCAAGTTATATCTCAGACACCATTGTATCAAAAGCAATGCAACAAGGCAGATTTATAGGACCTATGGATACGGCACAAAAGTAATCTTTAATGGATTATGACAGGTCTTCACCAAGATGCTAATGTTTTATCAGGAGTGCAAGACAGAGAGGAGGAGAATTTAATGCATTTATAAGCTGAATGTAGTGAATTCTTTTGTGCTATTTTGTGCTATGGAGAATTTAATAAAGGGCTTGGCCTGTAATTGAAGCAAATGGAGGGAATATTTAATCCCAGAAACAGGAATCTAGAAAGTCTGATTTCTACATATATATAATATGTAGAAGGGAGGCTAATTGTACAACAATTTTTTTCAGTAAGTATTTTACTTAGCACATATACGCTAAGGTAGCAAATATCAGCTCAAAAGCTTATCTCTCTTATTAAGAGAGAGAACAGTCTGCATCTGTTCATTGTCTAGATAATACATTCTTTTTTTTAACCACTATGAGAATTAACTCTCATAACCCTCAGAGAGCTATGCCAACCAGCCAACTAAGTGGCTGTTAATGACCCTTTCAAATGATAACAAAGGCACATTACATGCTGCTCACTGAAAATTTAGGTAACTATAAGTGGATAATTTGAGTGTTTATGCTATTTAGTTTAGAACTGATATATGGACATCTTCTATCTATACATGCATGCATATAAATCCTCACGTATGCATGTACTATATCTTTGACTGACTTCCCATCCCATTTGACTTGGATGTAAGGTTCTTGTAAAAGAACCCAAAGTTCCTTCTATACTCCCTGTAGACCTCTCTGTCCAAATTTCTCCTATCTGCCATCCCTTTTCTTGATAAGTACACTCAATTGTTCTGGTTTCTAAATTCTGAATTAGAAGCCTCCTCGCCATGCTTCCTTTAGTCCCTTGTTTCTCAACTCTTGGAATTATCTTACTTCTATATTTCACCACAAATATACTGGGTATTGGACCAGGAAAATCATAGCTGTCTGAAATTTTAATGAAAAAAGGAAAGTATTGCATGGCCTCTAGATAAATGTAGTTTGCAGCTTGTTCACACTTCTTTCCAGTTCATAGCATAGCTTCCAAGTATCTGTTGCTGTATCCATAGCAGATACAAAAAATATTTAACTTTTTACTGCTGACATAAATGCAAGCCTGGGAAAATTGGAACATACTACACAAAGCAAGCTGTCTTTGCTTCCATCTAGTTATGTTGGTCTCAATTTGCAACATTCAGTGGTCATGGTGACTGGGAAATTCAGGAACCTGAGATCTAAGGATGTTTGAGAAGGGTTGCAAGGAAAAAGGAGACAGTTTCAGATCAATCTAAGGGTAATCAGGAGGTTTTATCTTTATCATTCCCTTCCTCCTTACATAATCAGGATAAGAATATAATTTTCAGTGCAAAATGCTATCTAGCACTACCAACAATTATCTTTAGATAGGGTAGTGCCACTATCCTAGATTGATACTGCAGACATTTGATGTCCTGCAGAAACTTAAATATTTGTTCTGAAAACCAAATTCCAAGGAGCAATTGTCATTGTATTATTTGTCATGGCTGTAAAAGAAGTCTGGCTCAAAAGCTGAGTATAAATCTTGGACTGTTGTTATTTCTGCTTATTAAAAGATGAAACACAGTTTCCCCATTCATACATAAAGAGTGATTTATAAGTTACTGAAACGGTTCTGGCTCCAGAGAATGTTTTGTGGGCTCTAAAGTTCTTGTCATGATCTCTCACCTCATAAAGATTTTTCTTTCTTCTCTTAAACTTCTTCTCTTCTCTTCTTTCTTCTCGTAAATAGTGCAGCTGTTACAAAAATAGGTCTTTTTAATACCACCTCCCCAATTGTATTAATTATATGCATAAAGAGAAAGAGGGTGGGTTCTCTGTTCCACCAGTGGCAAGCAAGCCATCTATGTTATGAGAGAAAATCAGATAACATTTTTCCTCATTTAAAAAAAAAAGAATATGGAATGAAAGTCCTTAGAGCTTCAATTACAAATTCCAATTGGTTTTCATATTGGAAACCAGAGCAAGTCACTGCTCCCAACATAATCATATGCAGTGTACGTCTTCCCATCTCTGTTCTCTCATTTCTTCTCCTATAAGTGTCCCTTGATATTTGTAGATTACATATTTTAAAACCTTATTTCTTCATGATTATGAGAAAGATGCTTGATTTTTTAATAAAGCTCACTCTCTTGGTTTATTTGCACTTTATGGGATTAACTTCAATCCAGATAAGTGGTGAGATATATAATGTTCTGCACTTAGATAAGAAAGGCCAGATGCACAGATACATGAAAGGTGGTACCAGGCTTGACAGTAGTACTTGCGAGAAGGATTTGGGCATTTTTGTAAATTTATGGATTAAGCATGAGTCAGCAGTATCTTTGAAACTGCCAAAGGGGCCAAATCAGTCTTGGGCTGCATCAACATAGGTATGGTGCCAAGATAAACAGAAGACATTCTATACTGTACTGCACAAAACACACCTGTTCAGTTCTGTTTGCCACACTACAAGGATACTGAGGAAGCGGAAAGAGCAATGAGAAGATTGACAAAGATGGTGAGGAGTTTGAAAGCTAAATCCTTGAAAAACAGTTAAAGAAACTGCATATGTTTAAAGAAAAGGCTAAGGGGAGAATAGCCCTCTTCCAAAACCTGAAGGGTTCTTGGAAGAAAAGAGTATGGATTTATTTGCCATAGGACCTGAGAATAGAACAAGAGAAGCATAGGTCTTACAGATGGACATCTACATTTGAAATAATGAGGAATTTCCTGATGATGAAAACTATTTGCTAATGAAACAGTCTGCCTCATGAAGTGAGTTTTAGGCTAGAAGTCCTCCAGGATTCTTTCCTACTATGAGTCTAAGTAAGAGGGAAATTATAAAGATAATAAAAGTCATTCTGAATTAGTTAAAATGCAGAGTTTAGATGCCAGCAGATGTCCAATGACCTCAACTACTTACACTTGGGTTGAAGATGTCTTGTCCTTCCCTTGGACAAACAAATACTTAACCATGCCTGCAATGCTAAGAACAATATTTTTCAAGCATAAATATTTCAAGCAAAAACATATCTTTAACACAATCAAATAACAACATATGCCTATCCTAGATCTTTGGGACGAACTCGCTAGATAGATAAGATGCCAAATCCATTCTAAATATCTCACCCCCACTGGCCTCACCTCAGATATCGCCACACCATAGCAACCTCAAGAAACAATTAGAACAGACCATCATACCACAATGTAGCACATGGACAGACTGGCCACTGCCATCATGAGTATTTCCCAGAGACATGCCAGAAAAAGAAAAACCAAACTGCAAACTAAATTCCTAAAATTCAACCCCAGAATTAAAGAAGCACCAGTGAATGAATACACTGATGGTGTTACCTAGTTTTGGTAATGAAATATCTGCAAAACAACTAAGATCAGAGAGCACCAAGGACCCCTCATTTCAACTACAAATAATCTCCTTTATTAGTCTAAACATCTGGATGATTGTGTGATCAATTACAATAGTTCATTGAATGTATAGGTTGCCTGACTCACAACAACTTTAGGTGGTTTACAAATTACAAAGCATTAAAAATTAATCATCATGAACTATAATTCTTAATTATTTTATAAACCAAAGCCTAGTTGGATCCATTATATTAATCCATCAATGTTTGTCAAGACAGGGCAATCATTGCCAATGTCATTTTGGCATTTTGGACATTCATGGATGAGATTTGTGTACTTTTTGTCCTTCAGAATTGGATAGGTAAGCGGCATCATAAGGCAATTGGCTCTTATATTAAATTGGCCATATAACTGTTAGCCTCCAGACACTATCTGTGCCACACACAAGCACATTCATTGCATATGGTTTCTAAGATAGCATTAACTATAGAACTCCTTCCACTAACTCCATTCCTTTTTATCAACCAGCATCTATAAAAACTACCTTTGGAGCCTTACTAAATAAATACCAAGTGTTAATGAATGTTTGGGTCACAGCTGAAGGTCACTTTGCCCCATGTTCTTGCTCAGCTGTGTCTGAAAGTTTTGGCTAGTCTCACTTTACACCTCAGTCCTGTGGGTTGACGAGACTGTAGACATTCTTATCCAAGATAATCCCTTTTCCTACACCATAAACATGCCAGGAAGGGAGTGTTGCTCCCAGGGATTGCCACTAATTGTATAAGTTGTCAGGCCTATTGTCACTCCATGGGTAGTTGAAATAAATATGCTGTAAGCAATATGGATGATTGCCATGAGGAACAAAAAAAAAAATTGAGCAGCTACCAAAAACACCATTGTGAGCAGCCTAATAACAAAGAAAGAGATTGGTTTCTAACTGCTTACATATCTTAATGCAAGATGAAGAGGGAGAAGCACTATAATTCACTAGTTGAAGAACACTTACAATGGTACCAGAGTCATTCATGGGGTCTGGTATAAAAACGAATTCTGAGCATTTTGAAAGTAGCCTGTAAGCTTTCCAAAGCTTTCCAGATCTGAAGATCCTGAAGATTTTTTTCTTGAATAAAACTGCCATTCAAATGATTTAATGATGATGGAGAACATTTCTCAAAATTGTAGGTCCTATTCTTTTCTAGCTGATCAACAATGAAATGGGCAGTAATGTCATCTATACTGGACCCAAAATAACTCATAGTAATATAATAAAAGAGTGTCCTGTTACTTTTACTCTGCTTTTTACAGAATGATGATCATTATAATGTCCCCCCACAGAAAAACGTTAATAAATGCTTCAAGCTGAGATGATGTCATGAACATTTCACTGTGATTTCATTATTATATTTCAATAAAACATTCCTGTTACCCTATATTTAAAATACATATATTGTGAATAAAGAGCCATGCTTGTATTAACTAATAGAGGTAATGCTTTTAGTAAGTCTTAGTTCACAGCTCATTCTGAAGCTGCAACCCTCTGCTCACTGTGTATAAATTCCAAAAAATCCCTCCAGATTTATTTCTGAGTTTATGGGACTGTGCTTTTAGCGACTCTCTGTTTGGCATTAAAAGAATCCAGTTTCAAATTCACCCTCAGCAGCTCACTTGATTACTTGGAACAAGTCACTCTTTCTCCTTCCCACACACTTTCCGGTATTGTTGCTGTAGTGGAAAACCGAAGGAGGAAGTACTATGCATACTGACTTGGTTTTAAAGAAAAAGGGGTACATAATAGATTTAATTACTAAATAAATAATGAATAAGATCCAGTCTGAGTAAATATGTAGATAACAGAAATTCTCCAAAGTGTTGAATGTTTGGTTGATTCCAATTTTGTATGATTAAATAAAAAACTATGCAAGAGAGTGGAAGAAAAACAATTTAATCCATGGGTGTCCAATTTGTGGACCACAGGCCAGATGCACTGGCCAGGTCTACCCCCAGTTTTGTGAAGGGGAAAAAAGTCTTGACAATGACATGATGATGCAAGTTTGATACCCCTGGTTTAATCCATTAGAAACATTGTCAGCAACTGTCTAAAAAATCATGAACTATATCAAGCAATAACTGTGTTTAATGCAAGAATTAAGAGGAGATAAACTATTTGTGACTCAGAGTTACTTCAGTGATACATCTGTGTACCATCTATACTTGATTTTTATTTTAGGTTAAATACCTCTGCATTCTATATTTAATTTCTGATGGCTGTCAGAGTTGTTCTTCCAAATGTCAGGCTTTCAAAGTCAAATATAAGCACATAGGAACATGGAGAGTTATATAACTGAAAACGCAAGCATGTGGAGATTTTAAATAAATATGTGGTATTAGGTTTGTAAGCAAGAAATTGAGTTAACATCCTCCTCCTCTCATTAAAAACTTGAAACAAAGCTATTGATGCTGGTAGAAAGAGGGATTTTCTATGCCCCACTCTTATCAGTAACAAGGACTCATGCCATATGATGCCCAACTTTTTTCTAGGTTCAGCTTTAAATTTAATTGACATTCAATTCTTTTGACTTGAATTAAGTTAATTACATTATTTTATAGAAGAAAAATACTTTGACTTGAATTTTGATCTGCCTTCAACTCTAATTTTGATCCAGATTGGCTTTTGTAAGTACAGGAGTCAACAAGAACTTGAATGGAAGTAGAGTAAGATGATAATATATTCTTCCTGCAAATATAAGACATTGGCTTTCATAATATTTGCAAGTATTAATATTAATAGATGATAATATAGATTAATTAATGTAATCTAAACAGAAGTGCAATGCATTTAATCAGAGTAAAGAAAACTGTAAGCAGATGACCTTTGTGCCTGCTCATTCTACTAGGCAGGTGAATGATTATTCCATTAAAGGATATATTGCAACTGACTCAGCAATTAATAAGTTAATATTGGGGATTTCTCCTAAAGAAGACATTGCTTGTTAATTTTGGTTTATTGGTGCCCTTCAGACTATGATAATAAAAGAGCCTCCTTTAAGGATTTTGAGGCTTCAGAAATTGCTTCCTCTTTGAGTGAACCATGGACATTAACAAAGTATTAGCATTGAATGAATGACTCTGAACAGATGACCTTTCTTGGTATTTCTGAAGATGACATTAGTGAGGCTGAGACTGCACTTTCCAAAAGGTGTACTATTCCTGCTGCCATGACTTTTCCCATAGGTGATGCCTCTTGCAGAGTCATTAATTTGCTAATGTGGATAAGAGATTATTGACTTTTAGAATGTTTGATGGCAAGGACTATCTTCAGCTACTCATAATAATGGGTTAGGCAAGTGATCTCTGCCCTCATAACATCCATTATGTCTAGTTTTTATTAGTAGTATTTCATTTTTGTAATTATAAGTACAGATTGTGTAAATGTTTTTATATGTATATAATAATGAGAATTGCATTGGTTTTTTAAGGAGTGTAGATAATCATGACTCAGCTAATATGAAAGCATACATTCATCATCAGAGTATCATAATAACCTTTAAATAGAAGTCAGAATATCATAATAACCTTTAAATGGAAGTAATGTAGAAATGCATGACCATCATCTCTAAATCGCAGTATACAACTCTTTTGAGAAGCAGGGAATACAAGAATTGCACCTCTTCTTCCTTGTTTTTTCTCAATATAAGAGATCCATAATAGACTATTGATGCCTATATTGGACTGAGACAGGCAGACTCTGTTCCAAGCCCCTGATAAATAATGGAACTCTACCCTCATTTTTTGGAGCTTTGCTCCTGGGGAGGAAAGCTATGGCAAATCTAGACAACACTCTAAAAAGCAGAGATATCACCTTGCCAAAAGAAGTGCATATAGTCAAGGCTATGTTTTTTCCAGTTGCAATGTATGGCTATGAAAGTTGGACCATAAGAAAGGCTGAGCGCCAAATAATTGAGGCCTTTGAACTTTGGTGCTGGAGAAGACTCCTGCGAGTCCCTTGAACTACAAGGTGATCCAACCAGTCAGTTCTAGAGGAGATCAACCCTGATTGTTATTTGAAAGGCCAGATCCTGAAGATTAAACTCAAATACTTTGACCACCTAATGAGAAGG
The DNA here is from genome assembly GCA_032468135.1 of Calamaria suluensis. NCBI lineage: Eukaryota > Metazoa > Chordata > Lepidosauria > Squamata > Calamariidae > Calamaria > Calamaria suluensis. Next base: position 64,857 of record JANHFP010004181.1, on the reverse strand, counting down.
AAGGACTCACTGGAGAAGAGCCTGATGCTGAGAAATATTGATGTCCAAAGAAGAAGGGGATGACAGAGAACCAGGTGGCTGGATGGAGTCAATGAAGCAGTAGGCATGAGCTTAGGTGGACTTCAGAGGTTGGTGGAGGGCAGGAAGGCCTGGAGGAATGTTGTCCATGGGGTAACAATGGGTTGGACATGACTTTGCAACTAATAACAACAACAAAGCCTTAATCAATCCTATATTGGAGAGAAGTAGCCTAATCAGAATCAGTATATATGTGCTGCCTGGGGGTGTACAATGAAGTAGTCAGGAAAGATGCATATGTTGCTTAAGAATATGCACACTTCTGCCATCTCTTCATGTTGTCTGTCTGTTTTTGTGAATGTGATGTAAGACAACAGAGCAAGTGTAGAAATGTGGTTCTTAGTCATGTAACTAGGACCTTTTAAAACAGAACAGTCAGCAACCCTTCAAGCCACTGCCCAATTACTTCACCCACAAGATTGTATAAGGAGACATTTTTTTTGCTGAAACATGTTTCTTCACAGGTTGAGTTGGATCCAACCCCATTTTTAGACTGACTTTTTCCAGATTTTTACGCAGCACCCAAGTTGGACCTGCTCCTTCCAAAGAGTGCTAACCCTGTATCCAAACATAGCAGGGCATGGGATGAAGTAGGAGGAAGAGCATTAGACCTATATTTAGAAATAGACTGAAGCAGCAAGGTGTAAGCTTCTTGCTACTGCTTTTCTCTGTACCATGTCTCTTTTCAGGAGAAGATGGGATACCTCTTATGGTATTTCTTTAGTAATTCAACAATCCAAACTATTCCATTCCAAATTTTTCTCTTAGGAAGAAGCTATGGTGTGCCATAGCAAACAAACTTACTGCCAAAATCCAGGCAGTTCAATTATAAAGATCTATTGAAACACTATGCTCTCTACAAGAATCTGAACTACTAATGGTCCAAGCAAATTAGCAGTAGATAAGAATCAAAGAAATTCATAGTGGGCTGTACTTATATCTCTTGTGGGTGCAAAAGGATTCATGGTTGATGATGCATTTGAGTCCCCCCTCAGACTCAGCCAGGTCATCTTCTACACCAACTTCTGTTCCTACTCCAGACAATCCCAGAACCCACCACACATGGATGATCCTGGCTCAGTTCAAGGATCATTGCAAATGTTTCCTGCTCTTTTCATATGTCCGATTAAGAGAGGAATAAGCATAGCATGCTACTGCCACTGTGGATAGCATTCTGCATGCTGGTATTAATCAGATTGTCAGTGAGGTTATTACCTTAGGGCTTCAGGACTAAATAGATCTTTGAAGCAAGTAAACAGCTGTCTTGAAACAATAGAATTTACTTTATGGCCAGGTGACTTATTTCTAAGGTCAATTATTGTCATTAAAGAGCTGTGCAAATTTGATGAGCTCTGTAAAAACAAAATCTCTTTCACGCAGAGAAATCCTAAGAAACAGATATGTTACAATTAATCTTAAATGAAACAGCTCTCCTCTAACCCTTTTAGAGACATTATTCTCAGTTTCTGCTAGCTTCAAACATCTGCAATACTATCCAAATACATTATTTTTAGTTGCGAAGTCATGTCTGACCCATTGCAACCCCATGGACAACGTTCCTCCACCATCCTCTGGAGTCCACTCAAGTTCACACCTACTGCTTCAGTGACTCCATCAGCCACCTCATTCTCTGTTGTCCCCTTCTTCTTTGGCCCTCAATTTTCCCCAGCATTACATTCTTCTCCAGTGAGTCCTTCCTTCTC
>JANHFP010004181.1:21111-31295 GCA_032468135.1 Calamaria suluensis | reverse complement strand
GGAGGAAATACAAAAGATAATTGAGAAATTTTATCAGAATCTTTATAAGCAACAAAAAGAAAATGAAGGGGAGATAACACCTACAATATATAGGTGTTATAAGTATTACAAAGCCTTTCCCAGTGTAGTACAGGTCAGAGGCTTGAACTGCTAGTCCCAATAAGTCATGAAGCAAATTGGGTCTATAGAAAACTCCCTGCTTAGGTCCACAAAATACTAGCTGCTCCTGGCCCACATGGTGTCACTTTCTGGCCCACTTTCTTAGCCTAGGGTGAAGATAATGTCACTGTAACTACCTGGCTAGCTATATGCAAATGGCCACAAGTGAGTTGGCCAGCCATTTTTACTCAATCTCTACATTTTTCTGAGGCCACATTAACTAGCAGGCTGAAAGTATCCTCTGACTTAGTTTGCTGTGTTGACCTGGGTGAGGGGGGAGGCACTGAGAAGAATGTGAGAACACCTACAAGAAGGAGAAGGACAAGTGAAATATTCTGTTTAGACAGCATTGGCCAATTCCACACTAATATGGTGTCATCCAACCATTGCTGCATTGATATAAGAATAATGAATACAGTTATATAGCCACAGTGATGTTAGGATGATGCTATAAATCAGCAGGGAAGAAATGGCTTGTCACAATAAAGATGTTTGAATGTTCTAGGCCTGCTGTAGTGATGTCTCTTGGTTTGAGTTGATTGCACCCTCTTCTTAAAATGAGTTCTAGTATACTTAACATAATTCTCTTCCATGGAATTCTTGTTAGCTAACACCTAATATTTGTATATTTTAGGATATCAATAAAATTGTATTGGAAAAAAAGAGAATTGCTGAAGGGTTGATTCCATTATAGACTTTTCCACTTGTTTGGTTTATTAGTTTGACATTGCAGTTGCCATATTATGAAAAAAATGCATGCAATATATCTCAAGCTTCCCTAGGTCTACCACATTAAAAGGTTAAATTATAGAGGTGAATTAATAGAAAAAATAAAGTGGGCCTTCCAATGCTTAAATAAAATCTTTCCAAAAGTTCAAACCACATGGCATCAATCAGTTTCCCCAGTTTGATTTTATATTACCCGGCACTAAAAATAATATAAAGCATGCAATCTGGATAACATTTTAAACAGCAAGTTCTAGCAGGTACACATCTCTCCTGTCTGTCCTCTGCATTAGCACTATAGCTTTTAAATTGTGAGGATGTACTCATTTTTCTATTTGGAGAGTAGTTGATGATTGAAAACCTGTCTCTCCTCCTCTTCCTCCCCCACTGATTTACTGAAGACTATCATTTGCTATCAGTTTTAATGTTATTTTTGCTATTGTTAGGCTCAAGAGATAATATATATTTGGTTTTCTGGAGATAACCCAAAAGAGATTTCTGTCCCTCTAAGGACCTATTAGTCTATTCTCTGATTTCATTTTGCTAAATAAATTCAGAAATGTGGAGAGGAGATAATAGGCTCCTTAGAGTACCAAATCCCCCTTGGTGGAGATTCTTCCCCACCCCCCTCAATTCCTCTAGTTTCTCTAGTGATTTAACCTAGTGGCTGCAAATCCCTTCTTTCAAAGGGTAGTGTAAAGAAGTGAGTTTCAATGTGTTCCTGGCCTCCCAAAAGTATGGTAAAATGAACTGGTAGTGACTTTTGCATTTTTGGAGGTGAGGGGATTTTAAAACGTTAACAACTCCAGGAAACTTCTAGGTGCTCCTCAGCCAAGATTTTCTGAGCAGGTGGAAGGCCTTTTCTTTCCATCGTTCTTTCGCCAAGAAATCTCGGTTGGGTCAATTAAAAGCTGTGAGATACTACTTAATATTGCCTCCCGTATTCCATCTGAATGAGGAGCCCACCACAAAATAAAAATGAATAAAATGGGCGGAGAGAAACTAATCCGGCCAGAAACGCCGCTATGGAATGAAGGAGGTGGGGTTTTTTTTGGCGAAGGGTTGTTTATAGGCGCTTTTTTTGGTTGTTTTTTTTAAAGGATGTTAAACCTCTTGGAAAGCTTTCAGGTTACGGCCCTGCCTTCCAAGCATTCTTTCAACTAGAAACGTGGGAGGGACTCCAGTAGAGCGCGAGAGGCGGAGAGCGCGAGATGACTATCAGCCGAATTCGTTACTGTAAACGTCTCCCCGGGGCACCAAGCGAGAGGAAAAAAAAGGGTTGGAAGAGAGGGCGCAACTCCCATTAGCTGGGAATAGTCGGATCCCGGAACCTCATTACGCCGATCAACCTGCGAAAGGAGCTACTCTCCCAGGACGGGCTCCGGGACTTCTGCGAAAGAGAGGGACGGGGTGCTTCAGACAACGCTTCCCGCTCCCCACGCGGACGCCTTTTTTTTTTTTTTTTTACAAAGTGGCCGGCGCTCCTCGCGATTTGCACCGGGTTCCCGTTTACTTGGGCTTTATCCTCTTCTCTCTCCCCCCGGGTGATCCGATCTCCGAAGACCCGGCGAAAAAAGCGCCGCCTCTCGGCGTCTGTCCCTCTTAGACTTGGTAGAGGGGGTGGGGGGATTCGACGCCTCTTTCGCGCGCGCCCCACTGCTTTTCCCCCGCCTCCCACTTCCCTCCTCCGTCCCCCACCCCACCCCGCAACCGGGAGGTGGGAAAAGAGGCGTGTGTGTGCGCGCGCGTGCTTGCGCCTGCCCGGACATTCTTGGGGGATGCTGGCGTCCCAGGCTTCGCGTTGGAGGAGAAAGGGGGAGGATGTGGTCTCTGCCTCGTAAGGGAACGAGGCGAAGGAAAGGGAAGGAAGCGCTCCGCAGAGCCGGAGCTGGCCGCAGCGGCACCGGAGTCGAGCGCCACCAGCCCTCGGGGGAGAACAAGAAGAAGAGGAGGAAGAGGAGATTAGGGCGCCGGGGTCGGGATCCCGCCTGTTTTTCTAAGCCTGCAGTCGACCCTCCTCCTGCACAAGCTAGCCCGAGAGAAAACCGCGGCTGCTTGCCAAAGTTTACCCTGCGCTGCTCGGCCACAAGCGCCCGGGGGAATTATGTAAGCGCCGGAGACGGAGGTGGACTCTTAACCCAGACCTGCCAGGTAGAGTTGAGCGTCTCTTTCTGTCTTATTGGTTCAGCGATTTCTTCCCACTTTGAGGCAGTTTGATTCTTTTGCCAAGACGCTTACAACAGAGCCCCCCCCCCCCCCAGTAAACGAATGGCTGGAGATCAAGATGCCTTCTTTTCATCAAACACATTTATGTGTGAAAAAGTGACCTACACTTTGTCAGTGTAGGTCACTGAACCAGTTGTCTCAACTGGAAGAACTGGAGGCCATTCGAAGCTAGACATAGTTCCCTGATTTTCTTAACCAGAGTGTGAGAACCCAGGTTGAATGTAGGTAGAAGCATGCTTGCTAATCCCCCCCCCCTTAGATATAGATATATAGATATTTCTGGGGCCATTTAGCACCCCACAACTTGTGATACCAGGCTTCAAGACTGTGCATCTGGAATGACTGGGAATATTTCCCAGAATAGTAGTGGGGAGGGAGGGAGAGGGAGAAGTTCCAAAGAAGGAACAAGTCGAGTAGTTTCAGGCCTAAGAAGAGATCTAGGCATCAAAAAACGACAGGCTGTATGAGATTCCAATGAAAGGGATGTGCAGAAATTATTTGTAAATCACCTTGGTATTCAGATTCTCATTAATAAATGCAGACTTCCTGGCTTGGAGGAGGAGGAGGCAGAAATGGCATTTCAGGTCTATCAGATGCACAGCAAAATAATATGTACATTGTCAGAGCTGATCACTTTGATCAAGCTAAGAGGCAAAAGGGACATTTGAAGGAAACGGCTGGGAAAAAAAGGTCTGCAGAATGTGAAAGCATACATTAAATAAAATGCCAGCTGAAAACTTAAGGGAGAAGCTATCAACTTTCTTCTTTGGAATGGAGAATCAGTCAACAGGAGCTTTTAATTAATTTTAATGGAGGAAATGTGTTTTAAGGCTCACAATAAGCTAATGAACTGCAAAGCACAAATCCATGCAAAATCCTTTGCTTGCATATAGAAAGTGCTGATTAGCTTTCTGTAGGGGCTGATTCTCCCCACCCCATACTCACACAACACACACTTTTTATGGTTATTTTGCTTTGGTTTTGGGGTTAAAAAGAGGATATTTTAATGTATGGAAAAGTCATCTGTTGGGTTTTTCCCCTCTTGTATGCATTCATATTCCAGAAGTTTATTTACTGCCTTTTAGCTCCCCTGTGCTTTACAAATCAATCAAGCCAATTTAGAGCAGAAACTTAATCTTCTGCAGGCAACAGAACCTGACAGTCTTCAAAAATGCCTTGATAAATGAAAGACCTCTCAGTTCATTCATATATTATTCCCTGAAAGGTGTGTTTTGGGAATCTCTCTCTGCAGAGTTATTTGGGAATCCATCTGGAGAAAAAACAGGTCCTTGGTCAAATTATGTGTGGTCAAACATAGCTGATTGTACTAGGCATTTTTTAATGCAAACTACACATCCTTGACATTTACAGAAAATAAATATGATAGGTTCTGCTACAATTCAGTAGCAGATAATCTTAGGTTCAACAGAATGAAAACTTAATGGAAATCCTTCAGAAGTGGGGGCCTTTCTTTTAGAATTGTAATTTACTTGATAATTTTCCTATTCAAAGTATTACTATTGTGTAACTTTTTTTAAAATGTTCAGATGTGAGGTCATTATCTTAATGTACATTTGGCTAAATGTTATAAGTTCCATCTCTGGCTCTTAAAGCTCTTCTTTCCTCCTGCTTATTGAGCTTTTCATGCCTTCTTTTTGTGATCAGGGTTTTTTTATTTTAATTTCTCCCCTACTGTACTACTCAAGGAATGATATAAAGCCTATTTTGAGTCCATCAACTTCCCAAATTTCCTGTGATACCTTAATGAGGCCTAGCACTGTGATACCTTCCTTAATGAGACCTAGCACCTAACAAAAGTATGGTGTTTAAAAATAATAATTGTAGTTATGAAAGAGAGGAAGCTACATCCTAGAAGACTATCAATCAGTGTACTGTCTGCCTAGTTTATATAATATTTTGCTTCCAATCTGGTCTCCAGTCAAAATCCTGTGCACAGTTTATAGAAACCCAGTACTTAAATAATTTGTTGGAATGTACACAAGTGGGAGAGACAGAATGATTGAGAAATGTTATTTTTATCTACTTTTGGTTTTCACTCTGCAATTTTAATCTGGACTCTTTCTGTAAGGCATGATAATATCCTGGTCAGCAGAAGTGTTTGATACCGAAATAGTCTTATCTGCAGCAGATTTCATTGTACTCATGATGAAAATGCACGCCACAGACTACAATTTCAGGCAAGAATCATGAATACAGATATATTTACAATTGTCAGAAACCTAGGTAAATAGGAATGTAAGAAAGAAAGAAGCCAATGTTCAAGAAAAATAGTGTAGTTTTCTTCTGCTACACCTTCCAAATAAAGGAAATTGTTCCCCTAAAAATAAAGTTTTAAGAAAGGGCAGATTCTTAGTCACCAATGTACTCCCTGCTCTTAATGTGAAAATGCATTCATTTTTTCATTGGATTACCTTCATATAACTTTGTGGTTTCTGCCACAGTGATTCAAATTCAGTCCATTAGTGACCTCTATCTGTGAGAAGTATACAGAATCAATGAATGTTCTCTTCACTTTTTCTTCTATGCAGTAGATTGAAGAGAGAAAGTTGAACTGCTTGGGCTCTTGATAACTTAAGGTGATTACTCTGCTTGTTATTTTCAAGTATATTGTCAGAGCATCCACTGTATTGTCAATTAAAAATAGATTAATACAAGCTAACTTGGATCCGGTTGATATGTGAATTGGCCACTGTGACAATGTTCTGTATGTAGGGACAGGTGGTCTTGTTACAGTCAGAAAATACAATATACAGTTTGAGCTATCTGGCAATCTTTGTTTGTTCCAAAGGTTCAGCTGATTAAATGATTTTACATATCATTTTCATATAGGAACACAAACATGGAAAATTACTTAGTAAAGATGTACAATAATCAGCATCTGAATACAGGAGAAGCATGATCTTAGGTAATAGCTTTAAAACAAAATTTCCTGTGCTGTGAATATAAGCGGGTGATCAAGGGAATGCATTGCTATTAACAGATGTTCCCTTTTAAAGCATTATTAAATTCAGCTTTCCAGTACTAATTTGTCTCTTGCCTACATCCAGATCCATATTTCATGACTGAGATAATTAATGTGAATTGAAAATTGAATACATTTAGCAAATGATATTTTGGATTTGCTGCTGAATAATATAGTGACATTAAATGAGTCAGAAAACCATATTCTTTTTAAGTACGCCTGTTTAAGAGTTTATTCTTTGACACGTTTCCTTTATTTCACATAACATCAGAAAAGTTTAAAAATGCTCAAGACTAATAACTGTCTCCTTTTTTTCTATGTTTAATTGAGAAACAGAGGTATAAAATTTTTAAGAACTCGTGGCTATTCTAAACAGTGGTACTCCAGTCTGATGGTATTATTTATTTAAAGCAACAAATAAGCTGTGTATTCATTTTTAATTTTTTTAAAGTAAAGAACAGCTTATAACTTGATTACTTTTTAACATAAATTAAAAACAAAACAAAACATTTTGGCTTCCTTGGAAAGACTAGCACCCTGAAGGGAAATAATCCAGTCTTGCCAGAATTTTTTCAAGTTCAGTCAACCCAAAAATGCTTAGTTAGTACAATGCACTTTATTATTTTCATTCAGTGGCCCAAGTTGCTGTGATCTTCCTGTTCTTTGGTCTTTGGCTGGTGATTTACACAATTAACTGGCTTTATTTTTCTTTGATTCCTTCTGACAGAGCTCTTTGAATGAATCCAAAGTCAGCACTAGTGAGATCTTTATGAAACAAAATTATTTGATATAGTTAGCGTTATTTGAAGGTGTGTCTCAAGCAATTTGAAAATACCCTTAATTTAAAATATAAAGAATAATTGCCTGCTTCCACTCTGCTTCTTAAAAGCATCTTCTTTTCCTTTAAATGGGATCATACCTGCATTAGTTTCTTAGTTTAAAATTACTCCAATAATTCAGTTTAATGGGATACTTTTCCTGTGCATATAAATTGGGATAAGCAGAGTTTTAAAAGAAATAATCTACTTTATTCTCCACATAGATTTTTGACTTAAAACCTTATTCAGAACAGACCTAATGATTACATGGGATTAATCCATAGGGACTGAATCATAGAATCCTGAAAACTTTTGTGCTGTTTCTTTTGAGACTGCTGGACCCATTTCTTTTCAATTCAAATAAAATTTTATGATGACAATACACTTTAGATTCCAGTCTTCCAATTGTCAAAACTATTGATGCAAACCATAATTCTGTATTCTGTACTCCCAATACTTCTGAATGACCATCACCATATTTTATTCAAGCTTTCAATAGGGATCTGTTTAACTTCTTACAAGATTAGTCTTTTCTTAACTCTCATTGGAATATTTCCCTAGATGTTGTTATGTATGTATGTGTGTGTGTATGGGTTTTTGAGTCCTTCATAATTATTATGGATAGCTAATCAACTGATAAATTAATAGTGTATTTTCCTGTGAAGGTTTATAGAGTAATGAATACTATCGCAGAAATTAAAAGTTTCCCAAAAACTCTTGAAAGTAATAATTAATTAGTGTTGATAATTACACAGTCAGTTCTTGATAAACTTTTATTCATATGGTATCAGAAACGGCAGAATGTTTTATTTCTGATTCTTTTAAACAATTGGTTATGCTCAGTTCAGCGTAAATTGTATATTATTACCACCAGAAGCAATTTATTTGTTTAAGGACTAAATTAACTTTTCCAAGTTAAGGACAAAGTTCTCAGTTATCTTGAACTGAATCCCATGGAACATACTGCAACTCTGTCCTGAAGGAAAAGAGATTAAAAAAACAGATTCATGCTTTGAGAAATATTTGGTAAATTATGAGCATGTAGGTAATTGTTTGTGATCTGTGTTGGTTCAGATACATAATGGTCAAAAAACTTGAATGGCACAACAAACATAGGCACCATTTTCAAGGCATTTATACACTGTGCTGTATGAGCTATCTGTATGCTAAGTTTGCATGATCCTTCCCTCAACAAGGCAATTCCCATTTGCTTCTGTTTATGAGACTGACATGTTCCACCAGCTGCAGTTGAGAGGCATGTTTGGCACCATTAACCCATTTCTATCCTGATAAGGTCCTGGATTTTGTTTCCATTTTGGGCATTGACCTTTTACATCTGTGGATCTTGTGTTAGCTTTCCAGAAAGCCTACAGCAGCTACCTTTAGAGATATGTACTGTACATATGCATTGATTCAGATGCCACAAAAATATCAAAAGAATCTGGGAAATAAAGCTTGACACATTTCTAAGCAACTACTTTGGGAAGAGGAAAACCTTGATTTGGGTTCTGGTCTTAAGCTGTTTAGTTGTGGTTTTTATATATTTTATACAGTACTTTGGCCCTTCATCACTGTTTAGCTGCCTACCACACTTTAAAGTAGCTACAATTTTAAATCAAGCTTGCAGTAATTCAATGAAGTATGCCTGCTTCTACAAAAACAGAAAACATTTTATGTTTTTAGTGGTGGAAGAGAAAAGTCACATACATTTTCATACAAACTATTTTTTTTCAATTCATTGAAGTGGTAAGAAATTATTTTTAAAAAATCTATGTCAGAATTTCTCAGTGCAATTGTCTCATCAAAAATATATTTTATCTACATAAATGCATGTATCAGTGGAAGGAAAACAAAAAAATAACAATTGCTTGCAAAAAGTCTTATCAAAATTAAATAGATTTTTACAGGGATTTTTCAATACTTAAAATTACATTGAAACAGGTGAAAGGAATTTTTAAAAAGGAACAAAAACTATAATAAAATAGGTTTTCAACCTGTCAATGTTGGGTATTGCTTGGTACTAATTTTATACTTTTGCTGTACTATTTAATGAATCTGAACATACATACCTAGATAGATACTTTTTTGAGGTACTACAGCTATATGTTGGATATATAAGTATTATTTGATATATCATTCCAAGAATATATATTGATTTTATTTGTTTAGGCAATTTATTGGCCTTCTGACATTATACTTACCCTGAAGGATAATGTTTATTATAATATGTAATTATTTTTAAGGTTCCTTATTTTATATAATGCCAGAAATACTTTCTATGCTATACAAGGATATTTCTTTTATGTGCATCTGTTCTGATGTATTTCACCAAATCAAAATTTTATAGAATAGCTGAAACAAAGTTCAATGCAGACAGAGGAATGAAAACATCCTGCGAATGCTTTGCATCAGCCCAGTGATTATTCTCAGGAGTAATGCTTGGACTGTCTTTGGCTTGATGCCAAAGTGAATGCTAAGTGAAAATCTCTTGCTTTTCTTTTTTTCCTCTTCTTTTTAAAATAAGCTGCTGTTCAATATATTGTAAAACACATGTTTGATTGAAATAGTCTAGATTGTTATCATTATTATTTGATAAATTACTTCTGCCATCTATTGAAATTTCAATGCCTTTTCATTGTAGGAATGTCATGCTGCTCCAGTCTTTACACTGGAATAAATTGCAGTTTGAAAAATAGCAATAAAGGATAGGACAGATAATAGTCTTCTTAAAACCTAAGCATTTTGGAGCAACTATTTGGAATTATCCTCACTGTATATAGGTACTGTTTTACATTGCAGCACTGTTTTAGATAAGAATATTGATCTTAGTTGCTATGTCTCTGCAACCATTTAACGAAAATATTCTTCATACACACTAATTATCTCTAGAGAAGGAATATATAAATGTCAGAAGGCCTACACTATTCACAGAAGATTTTTATAAATTTAAAATAAATGAGGTGTTTAGAATTACTGCCAGCAGCCAGGGCAAGAGGGGCAGGGAGGAGGGGGGGTTGTTGATTTATCCAGACTTTGTTTTCTTGCAGATTTTTTAAAATCCCTAGCACAATTCTACATGATGTAATTCTAGATCTCCAAATAAGGAAATACAATTGCTTTACAATTTAATTTTTTAAGCAATCAGCTAAAAGATAAAACAGGAGGTGCCTTGTTCAAAATATTTATCTTTTTTTTTTGGCCCTTCATTTGTTCAACTTTGTACCTGCATAAATCAGATTGGCCATGATTACTGCAGGATTCACAGCCGCTCA
>JANHFP010004179.1:326228-339495 GCA_032468135.1 Calamaria suluensis | reverse complement strand
CACACACACACACACACATATAATATATATGTATATTGAATATAAAATGAATACAAATAAAGAGAACATTAGGACGGGAACGGTAGGCACGCTGGTTCTCTTATGCACACCCCTTACAGACCTCTTAGGCTTGGGGTGAGTTAGGGCACCTTGGTGAGGCATTCCATCTGTGGGAAGCCCACCCCAGAATAATGGAACATTTTAGGGAATGTTAAAAGGGAAAAATAGAATATTTTCCCCTAAAGAATAGAATGAAATAGGAATAGGAATTCATAAGATTATTTACCAAAATGCCCTACCTGTAAATGAGTATTTTAACTTCAACCACATAAGAGCAGCAGCGTGCCTACCGTCCTTGTCCTAATGTTCTCTTTATTTGTATTCACTTTGTGTACTCAATTCATGCTTATACTATATATATATTACCTAATGTGTAATAGACAAATAAATAAACATTACAAGGGCTGTCAATAGATTCTAATTCAATGTAAATTGCTCTAATCTAGACTGTAGGAAGTACCACTTCTGCAATAGTTATAAATTATAAAGTTATAAATAGTTATAAACCTTTCATGCTTTTTAAGAGATCCTTAAGGGGGTGTGCATAAGTGCACCTGCGTGGTGCCTACCATCTATTGTCCTATTGTTCCCATCTATTGGTAATCATCCCATGTGTTTATGGCTATGTTTTGCCTATTTATATCTTTTAATTGTGCCAATGGCTATGTTTATACCGTTACTTGTTTCCTTGTGCCTGTTGGCAAATTAAATAAAAATAAATAAAATAGGTTAGAAGTAGAAAGAGACGTGTGATAGGACACACAAGGAATTTGTCTTGGTGCTTATGCTATCAGTGCACATAAGCCTCAAGTGTACATAATGGAGAATAGGGGGGGTAGCTTAAGGGAGGCAGAAGCCAGCTTCAGTTTTCCTGCCCTAAGCAGAAATTGAGGAGGCCAGTTTATAGAAATGCAGATTTGGGTTTCCGTTCAGAAAGAGTGGGTTAGGCAGAAACTTCAGACAAGCAACACGAGCCAAAGGTTGACAAAATTAGCTCAGACACACACCTAGGACCATGATGGCGAACCTATGGCATGGGTGCCACAGGTGGCACATGGAGCCATATCGGTGGGCACGCAAGCATTACCCTAGTTTAGCTCTGATGCACATGCGGGTGCTGGCCGCATTTGGGCCATCTGGGCCCACCAGAAGTTGGGGGGAAAAGCTGTTTCCAGCCTCTGGAGGGCCTGGGGGTGTGGGGAAGGCCCGTATTTCACTCCCCAGGCTCCAGACCCTTTCTAGGGAAGGTGGGGTGAATTGAATTATGAGTGTGAGCATGCGGACGTGCAACCCCACTCTGGCACCCCTCACTTTTGGCACGTGATGGCAAAAAGGTTAGCCATCACTGACCTAGGATGTGCATTTCCCCTAGTTGCTTTTAGAGCCAGCCATGAAGGTGTAAAACCCACCCACTCTAATCTCCCATTTTGTCAGCTCTCCCAGAATCACAGGTGGTTGGTGGTCTATGGAGATTCTCAGTCATCCAGGTCAGGGTTTTCCCAAAGGTTTTTTTTGTCCAAGAGGCAACTACACTTTGCTTCTCATCCAAGAAGCTGAAGAAAAGTGAAACGTCTTCAAAGAAAAACCAGAAAGTCCATTTTTTGGGGCAGGGTGGATCAATTTGATTTAAATCATAATTTTTAAGGAGCAACTGTCATCTCTCCCACAACAGCTCCTGTGACCTGCTGTTGACTCACTATATTGCAGATATTGCAAAATATACTACGTCGTGCTACATAACTAAGCTCTGTTTCACACTGAATAAACTAAACTATTAATGTATCTTAAACAGAAAACATTTTATTAAAATAAGTTTGATAAAAATAATAAAATCCAAATTTTTATCCACCCTGCTTTTGGGATATGTGGTTGGTGGTTTTGCTTTATCAATAAAGGAACAATGACAGCACATTGGAAGGATGACAGGAGAAGTGTCAACATAGAATGGGCAAGGGATCAGCTTTTTACCTTCTTTAGCCAAAGGAGAATTACACGTCATTGGGAAAGGTTTTCTGGAGAAACATCTACAGCAATATTTTCCAGTCTTGTTAGGTTAAAGATTGTGACATTCAGGGAGTTAAATTTTACTTATCTTAAAGCTGCCATTGGTGTACCACAGAGATGGATGAATGCATCTCTGTTCTGGGTGAATGCATTTCTTGGCATGAGTTCAAGTCTTCTGAAACATCTCAGGAATTAAGGCAGATTTTCCTAAATCAGAGTGTAGTTTGCTCGGTTTGGGCTTAATGCAAAGTCTGAATCCAACTGCTGTGCTTATGGTTAACCATACTTAATCATGGTTAAGGTACACTGACTTAACATGGTTCATGAGCCAGACCACTGTGCTTTGGCTATAGGCATCAAAATCACTTGGGAGTAGAATCTTAAGTGGAAACATAACAAACCAGGAAAATGCAATAATGAACATGTATTACATTGCTTCTTCGCTCCAAATACCAATAAAGTTTTGTTACACAATGAATGTAGACACATTCTGCATTCTATTATTTTGATTGCCATACGTATTCTTGGTGAAACTGATAAAGTTTTCAGACTCTTTAAAATTCTATTGTATGGGGCTAGAATATATATATATATCCTTCTCTAAAGTATATCATTTGTTAATTAACCATAAGAACTTTGCATATAACATAACAAGAGTTTAGAATTTAGAATTCTAAACTAGAATTTAGAATCTATATTTAGCAAGATCCAGCAATTACCACTTTAGTAGGGAAAGGAGCTGGGTTATAACTGGTTATAACTTTAGTAGGGAAAGGAGCTGGGTTATAACTAGTTTTCATTTCCTTTTTATCTCAGAGAATCCAAATGAAACCATAGAATTCATAACTCAAAGCTCTGCATTCTTTTCAGTAATACTAGATAGAGTCACAGATGAACACAGTAAGTATGAGATTGTTTATATTTTTGCACTATTCAGCTACAAACCAGTAGCAAGGAGAGAAAGGAAAAGATGTGTGAAATTATAATTTGATTTATATACTAGACGAGTATTTCCTAAGTCATGGTTTGTTTAGCCATTTTAATTACACACAATTGCCTAGATTTATGTTTAGATGTACCCAACATCTTACTAACCATAGTGGCAGTATGCCAATATAAAACTGGTCAGTTTGTTTTATGAGCTTAATGTGGGTTTTTTAAAATCTGGAATCACATTTTATGTTTCTTCTGTGTATTTTAAAATATGCACATATATACCTCCCTAACTCAAAACATAGTTTAAAGAGATAATCAACTTGTGACCTCTTTAAAGTCCCTCTTTCCCTTGCTTACACATAGCCTGGTGAGGCAACAGAGATAGATTTTAGTTAGATTCTGCTGAGTGTCTAAAATGTGTCCAAAAGTCAAAGGAAATCCTCAGACATTTACAATTGTAAATCTTCAAGGAAGCTCCTAAATCATATAGGCAATATATGAAAATTGTATTATTTCCTATTAATGAATTTGCTAGTTAGAATGTTCCCAGGGAACTACTTACAAACATTGGACATCTTGTCAAAAGGCCTTTGGACTACACAGATAATCAATTTAAATAAATAAATAAATATAAATAAATAAATCTTCAAGAATATGTGCTCTTCTGTAAAAAGAATCTCTTTGTTTTATAATATACAGTAACTGTTACTCCTTAGTGTGGTTTTTCCCCCCAAATGTGTCTTGCATTTGTTATCAGTTGTGGAGAAAAAAAGCAAGTGATCTAGAGCAGATGTTTATAAACATGTCCACAGGAAATAAATAAACTACAACATTTGAATAAATCCATGATGGAATAACATCATTAATCTGAGATGTGGATGCCTTACAGAGACCTATCGTTGGACAGTTTGTTGATCAACAAATATTAATATTAGTATAAGTAGCATTATTGTTAATATAACTGTTTTATTACCTTTTATAATGAAATGTATTATGTAGTAAGCAACTTGCAAGGAGCTAAAAATAAAAGATCAAGTATTATAGTTGATAAAAATATTTAATCATTATTAATCAATTCAAAGAAGGCTTAGCTGAAAAGAAAGATTATGGGCATAGCTCCCTAAAGATGGCATTCACCAGTTTGGGGAGATAAGCATGCCACTTTTAGAACGTTGTTGTAATTTGAAGTCAGTAAATGAACTGTTGCAACTTGAAGACCACCTGTACTGATTGACCATTATTAGTCATACTGGTGTCTATCATGTAATCCTTCTTATTGTTATTACTTTTTTTTAAATTATTATTATTATTATTATTTTCCATTTATATACCGCCCCATTTCCTAAGACTCGAGGTGGTTTACAGAATTTAAAACAGATTTACAGAGTTTAAAATAGATATTACAATAAAATCAAAATAATCAAAATAATTTCTAACTTAAAATTCAGAATAAACTTAAAATCCCTCCCTGCCTTGTGCCTCCTCTCTCGATTCAGGATCTGTCATCGAGGGGCACGAGGCCCAAATAATAGGTAGGTAGATAAATAACCAATTTAAATAACTAACTAAGTGAATAATTAAATAATTAGATAAATAAATAAATAAAATAACTTAAATTTATATCCCATTATTAACTACAGCAGCCTTTCTCAATCACTTCACAGTGAAGGAACTATTTAAGAAAATTACCAGATATCATAGTAATTGCATTTTTCTGCAATTACGCTCTGCATAAAAATAGCAAAAATATAAAAACTTCACGTCACCATTCACTTTTAGCCTACACAACCCATGATTTATAGCAAGAGAAATGGGGTCCAGGCTGTCAACTGAATCACAATGCAAAAAATACCCTCCATTGCAAATACTCACATTTGCCAAAAAATTTTTTTAAAAAAATGTCTTTTTATCATGATCTTTTGTGAAACTCTAGGGTTCTGCAAGATTGTTATTCTAGAATCTTATAGGAACTTTTTAAAGATGAAGTCATAAAACTCTTCATATTTCCTTAAAAAAAGAAGAAGAATTCGGCTCATAAACTCATGTGAAACTTGGCTCAATTGACTGTTTCTGGATTGGATCCTAGTGTTGATAAAACTCCGGTTCTGATTTCTGCTGGCATGTTTAATTGCTAGCAGAATGCTATTTTATTTGGGCTGCAAATTAAAAACAGAAAAGAGATTGTTGAAAACATGTTTCAGGCTAGTTATGAGCATTCTTATTTTGTCTTGAGAAATATATTATTTTTAACAGACAGGCCTGGTGTGCTTAAGATATCAAGGCTTATTTAAATAGGCATAGAACAAAGTCTAGCATCTCCAAGGAAAGGATGCTGTGTCTGGAAAACAGCACATGCAGACTCAGATAATTCAGCCCTGAATGATACATATGTTTTCTTGAATGATTTTAAGGCAATACTGTAGAAAATACTGCAAAATAACAAAGCTACAGACCACACGCACACTCAAAATCCAGAATAGCAATATTAATCTTTCTGGTTTGCTTAATAAACCATTGTTAGGATAATAATATATATGATTCTGGGGATCATGGAATCTTCCGTTGAAATCCAAATGTTGTACATGTTTATGTCACCAACAGCTGAGAATGCTTAGCTCAGAATTGTCATGTATATTAGAAGTGGCAGGAACCACTGGCATCTGGAAGTATCCAGCACAAGTTCCAGTAACATTTAACTAAGCCCTTTGGCAACAATATTATATCTCAAAAAGCTGTTGCATTTGGAATAATTCTTTAAAGACATTATTTTGAGCAAGTGGCCTTAGCAGAAGATGTTTTACCCATAAACAAAATTTTGGTAATTTATTGGGCAATCTGCAAATAAGAAAGGAAGCAAATCCCTCCCAAAAATTGAAATAATCACACTTCAGTTGCAATTTGAGGTCTGATCTCCTTTCTTGTCTCTTTTAATAGAGGCATAAAGATACACACTATACATTGTATGTTGTGACATTGCTTTCAAGCCATGAAAGCATATTTTATCTTTATAACGGTCAACGGTAAAACAAGTCAGAAATATTTACCAAGTAAATTCTCTCCATTGCCTCCTTCATCCTACATATTCCTCCCCATGCCAGTTGCAGTCTTCCAGATCACACAATATGCTCTGAACTCTTCTCCCTCCCTCACAGGATTTTAATTATTCATTCATCTAATTTGCATTGCCACCTATATCTATCCAACAATCTCTGTGCAGCAAACAAACAAAAAGGAAGAATTACCCTAAAATAAACAAACAAAAAAATTAAAACTACACTAAGACCAGAGGTGAAATGCTACCGGTTCGGATCAGTTCAGTAGAACCGGTAGTGGAGACTGGGACTGGTTCGCAGAACCAGTAGCGATTGCTGGCTGGCCACACCCCCAAACTGATCAACAGCCCTGCCATGCTTGCCTGTCTTCTGCGCTGCCTTCCTGGTGTCCCTGTGACCATCTTGTGAAGGCAGGCAAGCATGGTACAGCTGTGGGGAAAGGGAGAGAACAACCTAATTCCTTCCCTGCAGCTCTGCCATGCTTGCCTGCCTTCCATGCTGCTTTTTCTGCAGCATTCCCCTCCCCTCTTTGGATTGTCCTGCACGGGAGGTCTGCCTTTGCAGAAACCGGGCGGGTGGTTTGTACAAAGATTTAGTGGGGGGGATGAACAGCCCTCCAGGCTGGAGAGTGGGGCAAGAAAATGCTCTGAAATTAGCTTGGGCAGAATGACGTGAGTGAGTGACATGCATGATGTCAACTTGGTCATGCCCACCAAGCCACGCCCAAGCCACGGACAGAACCGGTGGCAACAATTTTTAGATTTCACCCCTGCCTCATGGTCACATGATCATGATTCTGGCCCTGGGCAACCAGCTCATACGTACAACTGTTGTAGCATCTGCAGTCATGTGATCACCATTTGCGCCCTTCCTTGCCAACTTCCCACAAGCAAAGTCAACGGGAAGCCAAAGGGGAAGGTTGATACTTTTTACCCGCTATGAATCTCGTACTCCATGGCACCTCCTGCCAGCACTCCATAGCACATGTTCACCCCCAGCACCACCCAGCCCAGTTGTGGCCCCTGCCGGTTTGTCTGTGCTCCCCCAGCACCCACCTGAAGCCCCCACCAACATTCCTGCAGCCTCCACCGACCCACATACACTCCACGGTGTCTGCCCAAGGCATCCTTTCCCCCCACTCTCATACCACTTTGTGCTCCGTACCTGGGACACCCTCTTTTTCCCGCTTGATAACCTGCGTGGTCCTAGAGTTACTACAGCAACAAAGGACAATGGGATTGCTACTACTAAGGGATGTGATCCTACGAACATCACACTTCACTACCGTATTGCTCGGCAACGGAAAGTGGGAGCGTCTCTTTAGCCACACTTGAGCCCTACAGATGGGAAAGGCCTCCTCTGGAGGGGAGGTGCAGACACACAGAGAAACAAAGCAGGTTTTAATCAGCGAATGAGGATCGTGTGAGCCGTACAGGATGGCTTAATTTGGGGAGGCTGTCGTGTATGAAATTATAGTAAGAGCATATCATTTTTTAAAAAAATAAATAAATCTGAAATTGTCAGAGTCCCCTTCAGACTGCGAGGCTGTAAGCCGTGGCTTGTTCAGCTTATGCCTAAATCTACCCTTGGTCTCCCTGGCTGACAAGCAGCTCAGACAGGGGTGTGTTTCTTGGCTGAAGTAGGAGGGTGCTCACTCCACGCATTGTGAGAAGCCTTCTGGCTGCCCAGCTGCCACCCTGTCTTGCAAGCTGGCATTTCTTCATCATACGTCTCGTGGTCTCCCCTTTAGCAGGCTTCGGAGGCAATGCACACAGCCTGAGCTGCTGCAATTTTCCGTAAATTGTAATCAATGTTATGTAAATCACGTAAAATGTATGTACATTGCATGGCTTTAAAATAAGGTGCGAAAGCCATTACATAATGTACTTATATTTATACACAATAATACATCGATTCAGATGTAATGGGCATTTGGCCAGAAGACTTTCAGCTAGTCTGCAAAATCTAGGTTTTACTTTTAGTTGAATTCAGTGGGGTTTGGGGTATTTAAAACTGTAGCTGGCAAAGCCTGTTGAGAGAGAATCAGCATGCTGAAAGGATGTTAAATGGGTGCGGACTGAATACAGTATGCAAGCAAGTGACCAGTATGAAAGAAGTATGTCAATATAGTTTACTAATATAGTGTAAGAATTTATTTGTCACCTCTACTTATATTCATCAGGAATGTATTTTATATATAAGTTATGCCAGGTATATATAAAGATAAAATATAAAATATATATAAAATGTGTGTGAGAGTATGTGTTTGTATGTAACACATAGCTCTCACATGTCTCTCACATACACATACACAAACACACACGTAGGTATGTATAATTAAAAAGTAGCATAAAAGGTAAACTGAATTCCTAACCTTGATCCAATGTGTCCATCTATGGCCATCCCAATTATGTCAGATTTTCCCTACCTCTCCCCTGGTACTAAATTCAGAAATCTTCATCAAAATTTCCAAGACGAAAATGAAACTACATGCAAAGCAGAAGATTACCACACCAGTAAATGTGTTCTGCTTTGCATCAAGAAGTTCCAACATTAGTCCCACATAAAGAAGAACCCACATTAGTCCTTAGTCACTCTAATCAGGTGTGGGGAAGAGTCCATCCTGAAACATTTGACAGCTGCTGCCAATCAAAGTAGATATTACTGAACTAGGTTCTAGGCCAAATATGACGCAATAATTCCTGCTCTGGAATGCAAGTCTCTTTTCTTGAACAAATCATACAAAGCTATCAAATGTATATTAAATAGTTGATGTTGCCCCCAAATATCCACTACCCTATTAATTCTGTTTTTGCCTTGAGTATAACATTAACCATGAAAGCATGTCTACAAGAAAAATAAAGCAATGTATTGTGCTGGAATACAAATTACAATCCCATCCTACATTGTACCTTCGCCCTTCCTAACCCTTATGCTAACAGTCTGCTTTATATCACTGGGGAACATGGAAAAGATCTGAGTTAAAAGAGGAAATAGCTAATAGCTTTTCTTTTTCAATTTCTTCTGAGTTTTGAATACTGAAATATATTGAAATAATCTATTAATAGATTGGAATATCTCAAAACCATTGTCCAAACAAATATCTCCTGGATTTTCTGAGAAATGTTACAGATAACCTTCTACTGAAAACTGGTCGCTCATTGACCAATTGAAGTTACAATGGATTCCCCAAAAAGTTATTCACACTCTTGATTCAATGTTCTGATAGCCTCCACATCATGTTTGCGTGAACGCATTTTGGGAGTGTGACAACCAGCTCCCATTTGCAGCATCCCAAAGTCATAGGACATTTATTTACAATGTGTAATGAGATAAGACAGCCGATCTCTGTTTTCCAGCAAATGGGGTTCATTTAACAACCACTTAAGAATGGCATCATTTGCAGAATTTCCAGAATTTCGTGTTTACATGAGGGAATGCCAGGAGTTGCAATCTTAAAACATCTGGAGCAGATCAGGCTGTGGCTGAGTATTACAGAAGCACTTGTACACCAATATTAGTACAATCAGAAGAGACAGGGGAAAAACGCAGTCCTTTTTTTCACCCTTTATTACCCATGCTTCTGTGCCTAGATGATAAATCAATATCAGCGAGGCAGTTAACTTTGTAGAAGGAAGTATTGGAATGTGTGTTTCAAGTATCAATTTCAGACACAGGGAAAAATAAAAACTCATTTCCGACATTTGTATTAATCACTCAGCATATATCACCAAATGGTTATTTATGAAAAAAAAATTCTGAGATGCATCCCTGTAGTGTTAGATCTAACAAGATGCAACAATTCCCAATATTGTTTTAATTCTGTAAGGAAGTGAATGTGCTTGTGTACAATATTACTAAATATTATTTTCCCTCCGGTAAAGAGGGAATAATTCAGAATAGACAAAAGTCTGTACCTACAGTAAGTTAAAAAAGGAAGTATTTTTCAAAAGAATAAAAACAGAAATACATGTCATGGAAGCAATTACATATTGTGTGATATGACACTGCAATTGTGCTTTGTTGAGGAATATTTGTCTTGCCAATATTTATTTATTTATTTATGGTTTGTTTGTTTGTTTGTTTAATTAATTTGTCAACAACTATAAGGAAACAAGTAACAGTATAAACATAGACATTGGCACAAATTTTGGCACAATTAAAGATATGAATAGGCAAAACATAGCCATAAACACATGGGATGATTACAAAAGACAGAAATGAAAAGCAAAAAAAAATCCTATCTAGGATAATTTAATTAGGATTTTAACATTTGCACAGTAAGAATAACAAATCATGGTTTCTCTTTTCTTCCGATATAATTTTTCCAACTGATTTATAAATAAATATAAATGCTAAACCTATAGTAATAGCACTTATATATCACTTCACAGTGCTTTATAGCCCTCTCTAAGCGGTTTACAAATATCAGCTTATTGCCCTCAACAATCTGGGGCCTCATTTTACCCACCTTGGAAATAAATATATTTTTTATAAATCAGTTGTTTTAAGTATTCAGAGTAGCATAAGATTCTTTCCCACAAGCAATGCCAGCTAATCTGCAATTATTCCAAAATATAGCTATTCGGGAAAATAATTGTTGTCCCTTCCTTTTAAACATTAAAAGATTTGGTAGGGTTTTCAAAGAAGCAGGAAGGAAAGAAGGAGGCATGTTCCACGAGACGGTCTTGCAAATTCCTCCCAAGTTTCCATAGAAATGCATTGATTAGAGCCATAATTTCCCTTAATATTTTCTCTTTCCTTGAGGGTTATGCTTGCTTACACTAAATGGGATACCTTCCCCCTTGCAATCATTTTCTTCTTTTGTTCGGCTCAGTAGGTTTCCTAACTGGTGGGTTTTATTGAGTTAAATCAAGCTGTCACTTCATCTGCCTGAAGGATGACTCAAATACAACACATAATAATAAAAGAAAAGTAGGATAAAATAATCTTGTCAAGCCAGGAAAAAAATGATTGCTTGAAGTTGTAGCCTTCAATCAATACACTAATTCCACAATTTATGCCTCTTTCAATTGGAGAGGAAGGAACCCCTGATAGGGAATTTCTTGGCTCACTGACCAACTTTGACCTTCTATCTATGTGAGTGCAGGATTAGGAAGGGCTTCTGGTTAGCAAAATCACGTATGAAAATAGTTGACGTTTGAGGCTCCATCTTTATTAATTTCAGAAAGGCAAGGGGTGCTTAAGTTGTGCCCCTCCCAAACAGGAATATGCTGTGAAGTTAAAAACCTATGTATCTGTTTCTTAAGTATGTTAAAAAGAGAGAGAGTGTGTGTGTGTCCAACTCCGTCCCATAGTATGGCATCAGCAACTTCAGAAGTTTAAAAGCAAATCAGTCTCTCCTTTGCTTACTGTATTTCCCCGTTTAGTACAACTACAAATAAAAGAAATATTTTTCCCCAACAGTTTATGAAGATAATTGTTATTCATTTCATACTTCCAGTTTGGGGATGTGGGAAATAATGAGAGCCAGTTTGGTCCAGTGGTGAAGATACCAGTCTAGAAACCAGGTGACCATGAGTTCCAGTCCTGCCTTAGCCAGGGTTATTGTTGTGGGGAAAATAAGAGGAAGAAGGACTATTAGATATGTTTGCTGCCTTAAGTTGTTTATAAAATAAATAAACAGACAGACAGACAGACAGACAGATAGATATATAGATAGATAGATAGATAAAGGCAAGATATAAATCAGAGATCTTCAAACTTGGCAGCTTTAAGAATTGTGAACTTCAACTCGAAATCCACAAGTCTTTAAGCTGCCACGTTTGAAAACCTCAGATATAAATAATAAATAAAATGATCCTCAAACATTTACCTGGTTTTAACAATTCCAGCTTTAACATTCAAATGTAACAAAGTACAACTTCCTGCAGTATTAGTAATTCTTTTTTTAAAAGAAATAGTTACTAATTATATTTAGAAACTCATCATTTTGCTTTTTTTATTTGCAAGTTTTAATCAAATTGACATAGCCTTAAAGATAACAATAAACTACTTTACTAAAAAAAAAAAAGTCCTGGATGGCCGTCATCTATCACATTTTCCCTTTCCCTTCATAACTTCTTCTCTGCAGACAGAACCAGGAAATAAAAAAAATATCTTTGTTTAGCAATCCATTTATATTTCACCCTGCCACCTGCTTAACTGAAGTTATGGCAAGATATCAAACAGGGTTGCTGAATCAATACTGCCTTTCTGCCCTATACATTAAAAAAAAATGCCTGTCATATAAGCCATCAAGTTAAAGTGTTGGTCCATATCGTCTGCCTTAAATAGTAAGGTTGCTTGTCTCCATTTGCTGATTAGAAAGAACATATTTCTTTTTCAACTGTATCAGCCTTCTGATTTCCTTGGGTCGCTAGATAGATATGTTGGAACCACCACTTCCAGAATTCCCAGTTCTTTCAAATAAATAATTATTTTCAGCAAATTCCCCTGCCTTGATCCACATCCAAAAAAAGAGATCCATGTAATATTTTCCCCCAGTAGTTTTGCAATTTTCATATCACCAAATCAGACCGTTGTCTTACCAGTTTCATCTAGCTCTCTTTCAGCATTTTCCCAGGATTTGGGATAGGAACTGAACTAAGGATTCCTGGTGTGCAGACACGTGCTCTATCATCAACAATATCTCTTCCCTTATTATGGATTTTCCCTTTCACTTAGAAAAGGAATATTATCCAATAAATGCCATAACAGCACAGAATCGTTGGGTGCTTCTATTTGGCATGATAGAAACACCCAAAAGTTTTTTTTTTTTTAAAAAAAAAATCTTTATTAAGTTTTTACAAGAAAGAAAAAACACAAATTAACAAAAGCAACAACACAAACTAAAAACATATAATACAGTTAAATCCAACTAGGATATTTTTTCTATTTACAATCATAACATCAGTCTTATTTACCTTGTTCACCTTGTGTTGTCTAATATCTATTCTTCTCTTATCAGTCAATGTATAAAAGTATTATATTTTATTGTCCTAATTTTCCTGTTTTCTGTGTTCAAGTCTTTACCCAAGTGTACCACTTATCCCAACTTTGATAAAAATTTGATTCTACCTTTCCTTTAAATTGTAATGAGAGTCTATCAATTTCTGCACAAGAAACACCCAAACGTTCGACTTCCGTTTCCGGCTTTCTCCCGTCGGCGGCGCCCTTTGAACGGGGCGCCCGTTTCAGTCTTGTTTCGAGCC
>JANHFP010004179.1:278399-289977 GCA_032468135.1 Calamaria suluensis | reverse complement strand
TTTCAACTCCTGCCCACAACACGACGGTATAGAGCACTGCACACCAAGACAACTAGACACAAGAACAGTTTTTTTTCCCCCAAACACCATCACTCTGTTAAACAAATAATTCCCTCAACACTGTCAAACTATTTACTAGGTTTGCATCTTCTCACCGTTCCAATCACCCATCTCCTGCCATTTATGACTGTATGACTGTAACCTTGTTGCTGGTATCCTTAAGGTTTAAATTGACTGTTTCCTAACATGATTTGATTGCTTATATGTTACCCTATGACTATCATTAATGTTGTACCTTATTATTCTTGATGAACATATCTTTACTTTAATGTACACTATGGACAAATTCCTTGTGTGTCCAATCACACTTGGCCAATAAAAAATCTATTCTATTATATTCTACTTGAAATAGTGGAAAAAATAAACTCTTATATTTCTAAAGTAAGTAGATTTATATATATTAAAAAGCAATGGGCAGATTTTTTTTTCTAGAAAATGGAAGTTTTACTCCTACCTAAATATTAAGAGAGCCTTATGCTGACCGTCTTTTTCATTCAATCCAAAGAAATGCAAGCTTCATGATGACATATTGAAGTCAGCAGAGTAAGTTAATTGCAACTAACCCCATTCTCGCTGATTTCTTGCCACAACATGTAACTATATTGAACAGAAAATTAATATAATATAGTTCTTTCATAAAGAGGGAAGAAAAAAAAGAAAAATGATCACACATATGCATAATGTTTAATTGGTGTTTCTATATTTTATGTACTAAAATGTATATTCCACCTTTATACAACATAGTCATTGATAATAAAACCATAAAGCAAGTAACAATAGCAAAACATTGCTGATTTTAAGACCTTTCAACTAACATGTCCTACATAAAAATATAGAATATATATTTTTCAGATTTTTGTACATGTAATGTGTAGTAGTGCAATTTTTCCTCTTGTACCGCGCATATATCAACATATACATGTAAAATTGTACCCGGGCTAGAAATACACTGCACAGAAAGACAAAGAAAATATTAATATTCTTGCTTGCAATCCATGGTGCTTCATAAAACCTGACACTTAATCGGTGATCGTGGGGCGGTTCAAAAACATGATGGCTTTCTGGGTTGGTGTCAGTCACTACAAACCTTCTCTATAAGGATGAATGAAGATGAAAGGAAAGGCAAATAGAAGTGAATGAGACACTGCTTTATGTGATTCATGATAGCTTGCAGCAAGCTGTTAGCCTTCGCCTGGCTCCCTTCTCGGAGAATAATGGATAGTTACAATGTGTATAGTGACACTGTCAAACCATCAGGAATTGCTGATTATAGTGTTAAATATTGATCTCTGCTTCACATGTGTCAAAATTCTTTCTTCCCTTAATTAGAACTTCCCTAAGCACCATACAGGAACGAACTGAATATATCAGATCTCGATGAAAGAGAGGGCAATTCTAGAATATAATTGTGACCTCTCGTTGGCTGCATCTCTCTTGAGTTTTGAGATGACTCCAGCTGTCTATCCTGCCCTTCCTAGCTCATACACATTTTTCCCATTCTAACCATGTGGTGGTGTGTGGGGTTTTTTTTTTTTCCCTTTCCCTTTCCTTTTTCCATTTCGGGGTGGTGGGTTTTGTGTTTTATTTTTTGGTTCTGTTTTTCATCACTCTGAACCGCTGGGGCTGTAGTCAGATGGTAGTGAAACTTAAAGTGCCAGAAGGTGCCTTTTTCTATTTGTTTGTTTCACGGTACAGCGCACCAAGCAATGACCTGTGGCAGCCATGTCACAGGAAACGGAGACAGGTTCACCCAATCAAAGGGAGCTTTAAAATTAACAGAGAGCCCTTCGTGGCTTTTTAGATCAGGGGTGGTGGCAAAGGGACATCAAATCCAGCCTATAATTTTCTGATTATCTATCAAATTCAAAGAAACGGGAGAGAACGAAATTACAGGGACTGGATTCCTGTTATTTACATTAGGAGAACAACCTTCCTTTTAGCCATCGCCCCCCTTCTCCTTACATACACAAACAGCCAATTTGACTAATTTTTATATTACTGGTCAATCAACTCCTATGCACCTGGCTGTATTTAAAATATAGAACGATGAAAGCTGGTGATGTATGGGTTCAATTTACTCTACAAACTGAGCACTTAAATCATTTGTCTTCGTTTACCTCTAATTTATTGAGGGTTATTTTTTTAATAACAGCAAGATGGTACATTTGCCTTTAGTTTGGTGTGACTGATAAAAATCAATACGTCATTAGAATTTCATAAATTAAGAGCTTTCAAAATAAGGCATTGTATGTTTGCAAACATACAAAAGTTTCAAATTCACGAATTTCATATAAAAGCTATCTGTACACTATCTGCCTTTAAAAAAGGAAAGATAAAATGGATTGTTCTAGTCCGTTGATGTCATTTGTATAATTAAATAATAGCTGCTAATGATACTCACCTCAGAAAGGGTCTATGGCCCAGAATGAAAGCTGTGACTAACATCCAAAAATTAGGAAAAAAGACAATCTGTTGGTCTGATTCTTCTATAGCTATCTTGATTAACTGATATCTGATCTTCATAAACAAGCATTTATAAACTCTTCACTATTAAATGATTTCGAACATTCATACAAACCGTACTATAAAAAAGCAAAGAATATTAAACTCTACCTGATAACAAGTGGCTTAATGTATCTTGCAAAGATACAATTTGTAACTATACAAGTACACAAGTTGTACACTATAAAACTATACTAACTATGTTAGTGTTCAATACTGACAGAAAAATGTAAAAAGTGACATCCATTTGAAAAGACTACTAAATTACTAAGAACATAGGCTAGATCTTCACTGCGATAGCTAAAAATACAATAAGTACTTAGCACAACAAAATAAATGGAAGAAAAAAAGAAAAAGTGGAACCTACTTCCCTATAGATATAAAGAATTCAAAAGAATCTGTTCATTGTTAAAAGTTAGAATTTCCATCTTGGTCTAGCACTCAGCAGTGATAAACTCAGAACACTACAGCAATGTTCTGCATTCCGTTGCCTTTTCAACAAACACAATTTACATAATTATATTCCCAATAATGATGGTACATATTGAAATAACCATAATTAAATTTTTCTTAGCTTTTTCTCCAAACAAGTTATGTCCACAGCTGAAAATAACAGCGTATATTAACTGATTATTTTTTTCTGAGCTAAGAAATGAGAAAGTTCATATCCCTATTTTAAGAAACACTGCAGTTTGAACTAATAATTTTAAAATATATATAATCTTGAGAGACTTTTTCACCTAACTACATCCATTACAACTTAGTTTGGTATTTCTATTAAGTCTTCATAGAACAAAATATGATTTATCCAACAAAACTACCTATGGCTATCTTAGCTGAAACATTTTATATCCACCATTGATAATTTTACATTACCTTCTAATATCAATATTCTATTTTTCTGGTTAATTTCCCAGCCATGTTCTTTGTTACAGCAGTTCAATACATTTCTCTGGCTAATATTATATTGCCTCATTCGATCAAAAAGTAAGCAGGTTATTTTATTACTTCTATTTCACTACTTCTACGTTACTATTTCTATTTTAGAAGCCAATATATGGTCAAACATGTGACAAACCCATAATTAGTTGTAATAATGAGAACCAGTCTACAAAATTTGGTCTGGTTTGTTTTTCAGGACAATTCCTTAGGTGCAGCTTCCTACTCCCTACACCTAAGAATTAGCTGCAGAGAGCAGCCATTATCAAAAGATACCTGACTTCAAAATTGTAATTACTTGGATTACAACAATCCTGACTCTACCATCCCCCCACTTCATTTGTTTATCTGTTAAAGACATTCAAAATAATTCAAATATGAAATTATCTATTTAAAAAAGGTCTTTCCGTATAGACGGTCCTGATGTCATTTTCATGAGTCTTAAGCAAAGGAAATAATAATAAATGACAGGTAAGGTTTCTAGCACTTTTAAATAAGCAAGTGAGCCTTCTAAAGCTACAGGCTACATTCTCTGGATATCAAAAATAATAACTGGTTTTACAGCAGTGCAGCATCGAAACACAGGGGTATAAGATATACTGTACTTTAAGCTCTGTTTGATGAATCTGAGCACAGTTCCTGGGGGATAGATTACTTTAAACCATGCTCTTTTACTTTCTAATCCTAACTTGATTTGATTTGTACTTTAATACAGCTGCCTGGCAATTCAACAGCAAACAGAGACTATTTATGTAATCATATTGTAAGTAGTGGGACAAGAAGAAAACTCTCCAGAACCTTTTTGGAAAACAGTTTGTTGTACTTTTTATTTATTGAACAGCAGGGCTCCAGGCTTTTTGGTGCTCATTATAATTGGTTTTCTGCTTGAACTTTCAAAAACTGTCATGTCAATACTCAAACAGAATTTTTTTGCTTACTATATGGCTCTGGGCTCTATTTTCCTATGTGCTACTTGACGAAGTTCTTGTAATATCTTAAAGGCAAGTTCTAGAATTTAAGTTGCTCTTTAGGAAAGTGTAGCTAGAGTTACCTCATCATTCAGGTTCACCATCCCAGAATCCTTTGTTGCAATTCACTATAATGCAAGTAACTTGTTCGCTATGCTACTTTACATATTCAGCTGTATGCCTCTGCAGCTCTGGACCCTCCCAGCACTGAAGTTTTCTGTTGTTGTTGTTTTTTTTAAAAAAAACAAGTATATACATATATCACTCAGATAATTTTCCCCGAGTTTTCCGTGCTAAAAAACAGTTGATTATATAAACAAGTCAACCAAGTATTAGCCAACCCTGAATTTGTGCTTGCTCCATCTAATAGTTCTGCTAGCCTAACCTGTCATTCTGCTGTTACAGACTCACTTTGTCAGATTTTCAGCTAGCTTTTGAACAATTGATGCAAAAATGAGGCATGGCCAGATAGGTGCTAAGAATTTAATCCTGCTGTGCACTTTCAAAATAAAGTGCTTTATAATCATTTTATACATGGGGAAGTTCTTTAAAACGTATTACATAAATTGAGGTCTGACGGTTTTGCAGTATCCTGTGTGATTTAAAAACACTGAACAGTTTCTGATGAATTAGGCAGATTTATCTTGATTCAGATAGAGGAAAATAGGTTTAAGGTGCAGTTACAAAATTGTGAAAGGAGCACAATGTAAATCAGATTATTTAAATGAGAAAGGATAGTACTTAAAGGTCATAAAAACTACATTCAAAAGTAGAAATAAGGTGTAAATTTCAAAATAAAATTTAGATTAATATTTTTCCACTTTCAGTGCTGTTAGTGTAAAATTATTTTTCAGCTGTGAATTAGGCATTCTTTTGAAATAAAGTGTTTAAAGCCATATTTCATGAAAGCTTCATTGTCTGCAATGCACCTATATGAATGTGTATGCATAACCTGATCAATTTTTTTCTTCAGTGATTTAAAATATATATCAAAGGCAGATAAGGATTGTATAATTCTTGAGACATTTAGAAGCAACATTTTAAAAGTGGGAGATATGGGAATATTTGTTGTCTTGAATTTTAAATGACATCGACATATGTAGAGAAGCCATTATCATTTTAATATTAGAAATATTTTTAAGTTGTTTTAAAATTCTAAAAGAACCTATGGAAAATAAAAGAAAATATTATCCTTGAAACAAGAACTGATTTGAAAGGAACCACAAATTTGATAGAACTTATCTCTTACAAAAGCCATGTTGTATGAGCTCATTCTACATCAGGGTCTTCAAACTTGACAGCTTTAAGACTTGTGGATTTTAGCTCCCAGAATTGAATTTTGGAAGTTGAAGTCCACAAGTCTTAAAACTACCAAGTTTGAAGGCCTCTGTTCTACACTGTTGTAACTAAACAGCTCTCCAACCATATTTACCAAATTTATGTTGCCCAGTCTCAATATGTTTAGGGGTTAAGGATTACTGCTATTGGCCCTACCCACATGCTAGTAGGCCTTTAAATGGATCTACTAAACAGATATTTTTCTCCTTATTCTTGAGAGAATACAGGTTAGAATTTTAACAGAAAGTTAATTTTGGACTGTCTTATGCAATGTACATGTGTTCACTAAAAACCTAATTTTGAAGTTCAGAACAGGATGCCAGTTGGCAACTAATCCAGTAACAATTTGAAAAGGTATTCTAATATAAACTTCTTCTATTTATTTTATTGTGTGATGGTAAAGTATTTCATCCTTATGTTTGTATCAGAATATATTTAACATGCCAGTATTTTTACATAATCAGATTCTAACCATCTAGTTTAGCTATACACACACACTTTAAATGTTCAGGAACTATAAAGTATGGCAAAGGCCTATATATGCTTATCAAAGATACTCCACTAAGATACTCCACTAAGTTGCTTATCCTTCAGATAACAAAAAGAAGGTGTGTTGATTTCACTGGTTCTCTCTTTAAAAAAGAAATTATATCCAGGCTAGTCTTTTAGTCAACTAAGAAATTTATATACTATATACTAACCCTCTTAATATCCTCTTTTTCTTTCCTCTGGGCATTTATTGCTGTTCTTTCTAGTTCAGTAACCAGTGAGCAGAAGGTTCATTAAAACTAATTGAATTGGAAACTTGTCTGCCCTGGGAAATGTTAACTCTTTGTTGTTATCTCTTTTGTTATGCTCCTTTCAAATAAATTATTGTTCTTTTAGCAAACAGAATACTTCTTCATAAACATTTTTTTTTCCTTTTGGAAATCTTTTTCAAGAGAAAAAAAAAAGAAAATGTTCTGAAATTGTCATGCAAGAAGCACAATGAAAAATCTTAGTCCAGTGTGAATAATGTGTAAGAACATTGTTGTATTAGTATCTGGAAACACTTATAGGCATTGCAAATAATCTTGTTAAATGTCTGCTATGCTTCTTCCTCACTGATAGCACAATAAAGACTTTTCTCACTTTAAAAGAGATAAAGAGTATTAATGTAAAGAAAATGTGGCTGAGCCCATTAAAGCAATAAAATCAAAATCTGATAAAATCAAATTAAAGTAGAACAGCTTCTATGAATGGGACAGTGAACCTTCATATTAACTTTTTATATTTTTAAAGAGAGTTTCAGGAGAAGGAGAAAGGTTTTTAACTGGAGTTGTCTGATTTTACATGTAGTAGAATTGTCTGCTCCAAGAAAATATAGATTTTTCTTTTTTTTTTAATTGCTTATAGTTGCCATGGTAGATTTCCGACAGCTTTAAAATCAATTGAAAATAACAGGCAACCCACTGTTGCTAATAACAGTAAATATTTATGACTGATTTAACCGAGCTTCAATACCAGTCAATCACTTTCTAAAGGATCTTTGCAATTCATTAACCTCTTTTTGCTGGTTCTGTCCCAGTTGGTATTAGCCATTAAGACAGAATAACAGGAGTGGAGTTTGATTTTCCTCTTGCTATCATTCACAGCTTATTTGTCCATCCCCTCCATTCAAGTGCATTGTGGTCCCAATTGATTGTCTGCTTAGCCCTATCAGCAATAACAGTGGCCTATAACCAAGACTGAAGATCGTCATTACCTTCCCCAAGACAGCTTTGAGCATGCATTTATCACCTTAATCTGGAAAATTGTAACTTTGTTTCAGTGAATAGTCAAATAATTAAATTAGGAAGAAACAGGAAGGTTGCTTTCCTCCTCTCTCTCTTTTTTTAAATACACAGAGAAAACTCTATCAGGAAGGATTTTGGTTTTTGTACTTTCTGTGCACTTTTTTTCCTTTTAATTTTAAGTATGCTATGAATTGCAGTTTACATTGAAACTTAATTTTAATGGAGTTTAGAAATAAAGAGAACCAAATAGCCTTTAAAAATATAAGGTAAATTAAGGCTTCTCCTTTTGATGGAAGAATAACATGGCCATCCTTTTCCTTAGAGCAGGGGTTCTCAAACTTGGCAGCTTTAAGCATAGCTCGTTGGAGAATTCTGGGAGTTGAAGTCCACAAGTCTTAAAGCTGCCAAGTTTGAAGACCTCTGCTTTAGAGAGACACCATAGTGACAAATGGAGAGTTCAAAGCAATCAGTTGCTGCCTTTTAAAACCACATTTTAAAAACATTTTCCTCAACGATGTGCCAGTATCCCAGGCCATTTGCAAACACACCAGAAATCTCTTTGCTTAGTTACAGAGCATTAGCATGATAGAGCAGCATATCAAATTAGCTTGACTTGATTCTCTTAGGCTGCAAAAGTCAGGGAAAGAACATGGCCAGCCTTTTCCATCAGCAGGAAGACCAAGGACTAAAGAATCCACTGTGGCAAATCAGCCAAAAAGAAGACGAAGGAGACATCACCAAGGGAAGAGTGGAGGTGGTTGTTTCCTTTCTTGGCTTAGATTCAGATTCAGTGTGGACACCCAACAACTGATTGGACAAGTCCTTGCAGAGTGCTTTGCCTTCTTTCTGAGAAAGAGACTGGCCCAAAGTCACCCAGCTGGTTTTGTGCTTTTAAGCAGAATTAGAACTCAAGGCTTCCCGGTTTCTACGCCAGTATCTTAATCACTACACCAAACTAGCTCTTGAGGAAAAGCTCAGTCTGGCCTCAGTTGGATATAAACACTGTAAAACTTTCTGGTTTGTTCTGACATTATCAGTGGTGTCTCTTCTGTGTACCCCTTATATATGTAAGTTTGCAAGCCTGAAAACAGGATGTTCCTCTTTTTTTAGCTGATACCAACCCTTTACAGCCAGATTCTAAACCAAGATGTGGAAATAAGTCGTGTAGTTAGAGAAGTGTTGTACAATGTGCCACCTCTCCAGAGATTCTTTTTTATATTTTTATATATTTGTTTATTTATTTATTTATTTATTTATTTATTTATTTATTTATTTATTTATTTATTTATTTATTTATTTATTATATTTAATATGCCACCAGTCTCACAGTCACATGCCTCCTCTGCCAAGGTTTGCCAAAACAACACATTATATACTTAGATGTTTTCCTGTTTTATCCCGATTCTTAATCTGAATGCATTCTTTTCGGACACCTGCTGTTATGCTGAATGTAGGAAAGAAAGATGGAAGCAGAGTTGCTTAACCTAAAATGCAGAGGATGACTCCCAGTGCATAGTGCTGTGTAGTTTGCGATAACCTCTGGATAAAAATGATCAATGAAATGTGGTTTTCCTTGCAAATGGATGGATGTGATCACTGCTGTAAAAACCCATTTCCTTGGTTATACCTTTTGTTCTTTCAGAGGTAAGGCTACCCAGTCAGGGAATTTGTTATTCCCAGACAGGAGATTTGTTAATGGATTGTCATTTGTATGAATTCATCCAAATAAAATTCACAAGATCAGCTAATGTTAATAGCATTTATTTCCAACCCAATAACAACAATATTTGTGGTTTCAAGGAACTAGTTGGTAAGAATGATTATTGTTGTTAGTTGCAAAGTTGGGTCTAACCCATCGCAACCCCATGGACAAGGTTCCTCCAGGCCTTCCTGTCCTCTATCATTCCCCGGAGTCCATTTAAGCTCATGCCAACTGCTTCAGTGACTCCATCCAGCCACCTAGTTCTCTGTTGTCCCTTTCTTCTCTTGCCCTCAAACTTTCCCAGCATCAGGCTCTTCTCCAGTGAGTCCTTCCTTCTCATTAGATGCCCAAAGTATTTGAGTTTCAACTTCAGGATCTGGCCTTCTAAAGAGCAGTCATGGTTGATCTCTTCTAGGACTGACCAGTTTGATCACCTTGTAGTCCAAGGGACTCACAGGAGTCTTCCCAGAACCAAAGTTCAAAGGCCTCAATTCTTTGGTCCAACTTTCACAACCATACATTGCAACTGGGAAAACCATACTCTTGACTATATGCACTTTCCTCTCCAGCAGCAATATTTTTTTATTTTTTTGGCTATAATCCCCATGTGAAGTGACCTTGGAGCCCAGGAAAATAAAATCTATCACTACTTCCATTTCTTACCCATCTATTTGCCAAGAATTGAGAGGGCTGGGAGACATATCTTAGTTTACCTAATGTTGGGTTTCAAGCCAACCTTTGCACTCTGCTCCTTCACTCGCATAAGAAAGTTCTTTAGTTCCTCTTCACTTTCTGGCATGAGAGTTATATCCTCTGCATATCTGAGCTTGTTGATATTTCTCCTAGCAATCCTAATTCCAATTTGTGAATCATCTATCCCCACCTTTCTCATGATGTGTTCTGCATATAAGTTAAATAGGCTAAACGTCTTTCTCAGTTTTGAACCAATCAGTGGTTTCATGTCCAGTTCTCACAGTTGCTTCTTGACCAGCATATAGGTTTCTCAAGAGACAGACAAGATGGTCTGGTACTCCCATCTCTTTGAGAACTTGCCACAATTTGTTGTGATCCACACAGTCAAAGGCTTTAGCATAGTCAATTAAGTAGATGTTTTTCTGCAACACCCTAGCTTTCTCCATGATCCAGCATTATGTTGTCAATTTGTTCTCTAGTTCCTCTGCCTCTTTGAAATCCTGCCTGCACTTCTGGTAGTTCTCAGTCCACATACTGCTGGAGCCTAGCTTGTAGATGTTGAGCATAACTTTGCTAGCATGTGGAATGAGTGTAATGGTGCGGTAGTTTGAGCATACTTTGGCATTGCCCTTTTTTGGAATTGGAATGTAAACTGACCTTTTCCAATCCTGTGGCCACTGTTGAGTTTTCCAAATTTGTTGGCATATTGAATGTAGCATTTTTACTGCGTCTTTTAAGATTTTGAATAGCTGAGATGGAATAATGTCACCTCCACTAGCTTGGTTGTTGCTCAGTTTTCCTAAGGCCCATTTGACCTTAAGGCCCTTTTTTCTCTTTTTTTCTTTTTTTCTTTTTTTACTTACTTTCTTATTTTCTTACTTACTTCTAGATGTCTGACTTGAGGTCAGTGGCCATCACATCATGGTTATCAGGGACATTAAGCTCCTTCTTGTATAGTTCTTCTGTGTAATTTTGCCACCTCTTCTTAATCTCTTCTGCCTGTTAGGTTGCTGCCATTTTTCTCCTTTATCATGTCCATCTTTGCATGAAATGTTCCCTTGATGTCTTCAATTTTCTTGAAGAGATCTCTGGTCTTCCCTATTATATTGTTTTCTTCTACTTCTTTGAACTGTTCATTTAAGAAGGCATTCTTATCTCTTCTAGCTATTCTCTGGAATTCAGCATTTAATTGGGTGTATCTTTCTCTTTCTCCCTTGCCTTTCGCTTTCCTTCTTTCCTCAGCTATTTGTAAGGCTTCCTCAGACAGCCATTTTGTTTTCTTGCATTTCTTTTTCTTTGAGATGGTTTTAGAATGATTATATGGAGAACTATATTATATGCACATCTTCTTCTCACATATATAAGAGAGAAACTATGCATTTACACTGGTGATGATAGCATTCTAACACCATTTAACTTAATTCAAAATCTAAAATGTATATAATTCAGAGTTACTTTTCTCTTTCAAGAACATTATGGCACTTATTCTTAAATGTCCTTGGCACATACATTGACACAAATGTTCTCTTTCTTTCTTTCTTTCTTTCTTTCTTTCTTTCTTTCTTTCTTTCTTTCTTTCTTTCTCTTTCTTTCTTTCTTTC
>JANHFP010004179.1:224589-235495 GCA_032468135.1 Calamaria suluensis | reverse complement strand
AGAAAAACTGTTACTGATACAAGCTCTAATAAGGGAATCCTGAAAACATTTCCCTTCCTCCCCTCTTGCAGCTAAAAGGGTCAAAATGAAGTGACTCTTTTTTTTCTCATGCTATTGGGGGGGGGGGTGTGAGGTTGGACTAAGCTCAAGTTTTCCAATAACCTCCATTTGTTGTTTTGCTAATGATCTTCTCCAAAGTCATCTCTATGTTCTTCTGCTTAGAAGAAAATCTTACAGAAAATACAGTGAGGAGTACTTCGCAAAAGAAGCCAGCATATAAGAGGAAAGCAAGTCTTAACTATATCTGTCCACTGCAATCTCATTCACTATACCTCCCCATACTTTTCCATCCCTGCAATCCACTTTGCTTCTATGACATCTTTACACCACTTCAAAGTGTATTTATTTAAAAAATTCACTGTTCTGCTTTTCAGAATCTCATCAACTCTATCCAACCACTATTTTTTCAGCCTTTCTTCCCTTCCCTCCCTGCCTATTCACTCATTCTTCATACATTTGTTTTGCAATACAATCTTCATTCATTCTCTCAATAGAAGCAAACCACTTCTAAGTACTTCTTTTGTAGGTAACTCATTTATATATTTACTCTACATTAATTCAGAACTCATTGGTTTTTAACAATATCACTTCCCGTTTCACCCAAGATTTCCTGAGTGTCCACTCCCATTAAATACAGCTGTTTTTTTCTGTTTCTCCTACCACAGCCAAATCTCATTCCCATAAAATAAAATACACAGCCAGATGCTCTTATACAGACAACAATTGGTTTAGCAACAGCTCAAAGTTACAACAGCTCTAAAAATGAAAAACCTATGACAGTTTTTCACAGTTACGACCTTTGCAGCATCCCCATGGTCATGTGATCAAACTTCTGATGCTTGGCAAGTGGTTCACATTTATGACCATTACTGTGCCCCAAAGTCTTGTGATCCCATTTTGCAAACTTCTGATAAGCAAAGTCAGTGGGGAATCCAGATTCATTTAACAACTGGGTTACTAACTTGTCAGCTGTGGTGATTCACTTAACAACCATGGCAAGAAAGATTGTAAAGTGGGGCAAAACTAGCTTAACAAATGTCTCACTTAATTCTGGGCTCAATTGTGGTTGTAAGTGCATATTGCACTTTTTTTTGCATCTTTTGACAGACATTCATGAATGAATGAAGGCAAATATACGTGTCCCTGGATAATATTGTAGGATCCAATCTTGGTTGGTCACTGGGAACGACATAGTCTTCTGAACTTTGTTGGAGCCCATCTTCAGGAAACTTCTCTATAGTATTCATTCATTCCAACAGACTGCATGCTACCATTACTTTTTTTCCAGCATGTACATCTTAAAATTTACTCAACCACTTCCCCATTTTTGGTAAATATGCTACTGCAGTTCACAAATTTATCTACTTGCTTTAATTCAGTGGTGAAATCCATTTTTTTTACTACCAGTTCTGTGGGTGTAGCTTGGTGGCGTGGCAGGGGAAGAATAATGCAAAATCTCCATTCCCACCCCACTCTGGAGCCAGCCAGAGATGATATTTGCCAGTTCTCCAAACTACTCAAAATTTCCACTACCATTTCTCCAGAACATGTCAGAACCTGCTGGATTTCACCCCTGCTTTAATTTCTCCCAATTTATATACTGTATAATTTTCAGTCATTGACTTCATGTCCCTGTCATTCCTATACATGAAAAAATTACACTCTGTCTAACATTCACTGCAAATGTTAGTTTCTCAGCCCACATTCTGACATGGCCTGCAAACTAAATGCATGCATGTTCACATCTCCAACCAACATACCACTAATGTCATTACAAGCAATCCTTAAGCTTTCGTCCATAAATATATTAAACATTAACCATCCAAAGAGACAAGACACATTGCTATTTTTCTCCCTGCTTAATGTTGAGCCAAGCATTCCATTTATTTTCACCATGTTTTACTTTCAGAATGTGTCAGATTTGACATAGTTCAAAACTAACCTTCAACTCCAAATCCACACATATTTCATCATTCAAGTCAATTCATTTATCATAGACTTTCTCTAAATCAACTAAAGTTCAACTTTCTCCCATTCATATATTTCCCAATGACCTTCTGTAGGATCTCCACGTCCCCTTCCTTGCCCAAAGTCACATTGCGCTTCCCAAATTTTGCTTCCTGCCACCTCTTTTAGCCTTTAAGTCAGACTTCTAATCTTCACATATGTTAAATTTTCACTCCATAAACAAACTGCTAATATATTTTGACATTTATCCAGTAACACTATACATACCTATAGTTTTACTATCTTTGAAAATTCTTACAGTATTTATGACCTAGTTTTCATCAGTTCTTTCCCCTGGGCATTAACTTTTATAGCATTTGTTTCTGTACTAATCTGTACTATCATTTTCTTACAAATCTCTAAAATATCTAGTCCATCATTCTCTAAAATTGATTTAACCCAAATGGACAAAGTCCATTGTTTTAGCCAATCTCCCCTGACAATATATGCAGCTTCAATATTTGTAGCAGAATAATGCTTTTTCTGCACATCTGTAAACATGTACTTTATCTTTTGTTTCTGCTTCTGACAATGCAAACTTCCATTATAATCTACAACCCCAAACAGATTTTAAGATAGTCTAGAGATATAAATGAAGGTATAGCATATGTAGTATAAATCAGGACTGGAAAACTGGTAGCATTTCAGATGCTACTGCACTATAACTCCCAGTAACCCACATGTCATGGAAAAAATGAAAAATAATGGGAACAACAAACATCCATAATGCTGCTGTTCCCCCATACTTACTACATCTATTTATTCAACGTTCCATTGGGTTCTATTAAGTTTGTTTTCAAAATCATTTTAGGAAGGCAGGTTTATGGCTTGCAGAATTGTTGCAATTTATCTGCCAAAAGCTGTGCATTCTTTTCGCCAAAACACTTTACATTCATTTAAGATCTTT
This sequence comes from Calamaria suluensis, assembly GCA_032468135.1. Classification (NCBI taxonomy): domain Eukaryota; kingdom Metazoa; phylum Chordata; class Lepidosauria; order Squamata; family Calamariidae; genus Calamaria; species Calamaria suluensis. Next base: position 232,521 of record JANHFP010004179.1, on the reverse strand, counting down.
CTTGCTTCAGTTCACTACGTATAATATTCAGATACATAATGAAGTTTTGAGCAGATATTAGTTCCCTTTCAAAAAAGGTTTCAGGGAGACCTACAGTATCTTATGTAGTATTTATTTGTGTCTAAACATCTATTTTTACAGTATATCTGAAAAAACAGACTGGAAAAAAGAAAAAGACTATTAGCAAACTTCTTCAAAAGGCAGTGGATGCTGAAGTAGATGCTAAAAAGGAGAAACGGATCAGGATTAAAAAAACAAATTTAGCACATAAAGCACTAAAATACTCATTAGAAAATAATTTATCTATACACTCCTGACTTCCCTAAGCAGAAAAAAATATACCAAGGAAAAGTCAATAAGTGTTTATGATGTTCTACGTATAATCTTAGGGAGTAGCCACAAATACATACACTAAGGAAAACAAAATAGTTTCACAGAGTTGCAAATCCACTGCTGCTTCTTTTAGGTTTTCAGAGCTTATACTGTATATCTCTTTATCATCATAATATTGTGCATATCTAGTCAGAAATAAATCTTGCTGCCTTCAACAGATTTAATTTTAAGAAGCGTAGCTTCTAGGCTGCAGATTATATTCTCTGTTACACTATCTACTTCTAGTGTTGTTTTCATATCCAGATCTACCTTCAAGATTGGGGGAGATGGGGAGATGTCACCTACTCTGTTCATTACATTAGAGGAATTGTCTGCTATCCAGATAATGCCACTAGAGAAGCAAGTTGCCTGGCAGAATACAGGTAGTCCTTGATTTACAACAGTTCATTTAGTGACCCTTTCAAGTTACAAAGGCACTGAAAAAGTGACATGACTATTTTTCACAATTATGACTCTTGTAGCATCACCATGGTCAGGTGACTAAAAGTCAGACACTTGGCAACTGACTCATATTTATGACAATTGCAGTGTCCCAGGATCATATGATCCCCTTTTGTGACCTTCTGACAAGCAAAGTCAATGGGGAAGCCAGATCCAACTAAGAACCATATTACCATATTAATTTAACAATGTTAAAAGACAGATACTGCTAAAAGCTAAAGTGTCCCTTGAGCCAAGCTTGATTCCTTTTGGCCAAACAGCCATCTCGATATGATTTTCTTGACAACAATAGAGAAATGACTTGCCAAGGATTTTTTAAACTTCCCAGTCTAGTCCTAGAATTTCTTGATATTCTCTCATCCAAGAAGCAGACCCAACCTTGCATATTTTTGGAGATCAAACATGATAACCTAGCCTCTGGTGTACGGTTGAAACACAGCAAGAAGAAATTAATCACTGTCAAAGAATAGAAAGAGAAATAGCTACCATTCTGAAATTATTTTAGTTTCATCAAGACGACCTCAGATCTACCTGCTTTGTTCAGACCAGGGCTAGTATCAGAATATATTTCCATGAAAATAAGATAGAACTCTGTTAACTTAGCAAATGTTCTAGCAGTTAGAAGTATCCCTACACTCCACAGCCTTGCCATTGGATCCATGCATTTTTAATAGGCACAGGATGTGCAAAAAATGAAAAGATCCATCTTTCCCCCTGATCTCTGCTCTTTGGTGGAGTGAGCACATCTACTAAATATTATGCTGACAGGGAGCCTGCCTGAAACAACACATAAGCCTTTTCCTAAATATTTATGCCCACTACTGAGTTAATCCAGAAGGAATATCTCTCACTATTCCTAAAAGGTGCATGGCAGCCTGCATGGAAGCTCTCTCTTGCATTATTTTGAATTTTAGTTAAAAAGCTTACAGGAACTGTAGCTCATTTATGCTGCAAGCACATTTTGGAATGGCTTCGTTTGAAGAGTAACACCAGTCCTAAACAGAAAGCCTCCCAGATTAAGAAATGTGCCTAGATTATCTGCTAATTATCAGTTCATTTCCATGTGTAACTGTTGCCATTTAAGTGTACCTCTTCAATCTCAGGGAGGTTTCTATTCTACTGGACAGAACAAGGCTGTGCCCAAACTGGGTTTGCACTATGTCTGTTCAGTAAATTAAAATGTAAAATTACTGTTTCATGGCTTATTGAAAGCCTAGCCAGTGGTAAATTTAGGCAAAATGGTAGTTCCCCTCCTGTGTAGATGGCAGGGGGAGTTGAACAAAATCATAGACTCAAAAGAGGAATCCACTTCAATTACCGTAAAACTGCACAGGATTCCAATCCAAATGCCACAGCCTCTGCAAACCTACAGATATCACTCAGTGATACTGTAATGCAGTGTAGATCATCTACTTTACATACAACCTCATGCTTGGCTAGATCTCTAGAGACCCATCACTGGGTCTGAATAAACAGTATTGAGCTTTATGGACTTATTGCTGTATGGAGTATTGAGACTGACTTCTGTAAGACAGCTTTTTAGGGTCCCCTAATTTCAAAGCAATTGATGTATTAATATCCAAAGGTTTAAAGTCCAAATCTACATATGCATATACATCAGTTAAATGTGTTTTCTAGTACCGTACAGCCAATGGAGGTATTTTCAGAAATCAACATTATAAAAGTCATATGGCTTGCTTATTTATTTATTTATTTATTTATTTATTTTTATTTTTTTATTTATTTATTTAATGTACATTTAGGCTCTAACTGCAATCCCCAGAAATGGTTGATTTGGTAACAAAGGTCAGCTGAGCATAGTAAATTTATATTGGAGTGAAGCATGCATAGATTTGAAATCTCTAATTCAAACTACTTCCTTTCTTTTCTTCAGAAAAGATGCTGTTCTAATTCATCAGTCAGAAAAGTTCAGGAAGTGGAAGGCAGCTAACTATAGTTATTGAGTAGAAAGTAGGAGTAAATCTAGTTCTGTCCCCTCCAGTCAGTCCTATGTCTGTCCTTTCATTTACCTCTATTGGCCATGTTGTATGAGAATAAAGGGAACTACAGGCCTTCTTTATCTGAATAGAACAGAATTCTTTTATTGGCCAAGTGTGATTGGACACACAAGGAATTTGTCTTTGGGGTATATGCTCTCAGCCAGCGTACATAAAGAAAAAATAAAATACATTCATCAAGAATCATAAGATACAACACTTACTGATAGTCATAGGATACTAAAAAAGACTCCTGTTTGGAAAAGAGGATGAATGAGTTAGGGCTAGTGCCAACAGATCTCTCTGATTTTTTTCAGTCTTGAGAAGTACAGCAGGAAACACATTTGCTTAGAAATAAGCTCCACTGGGGTTTTTTTTCTTCTCCAGTAGACCTTATATCTAGGTAAGACGTGTGAGCATCTCAGATCTAGGACCACCACACTCTACTCTGAGAAGTATGCTGCTTTTGTTTAGTAGATGTGGCACAAATTTAAATATGTACTCTCCTCCTCCTCCTCCTCCTCCTCCTCCTCCTCCTCCACCACCACCACCACCACCACCCAGGAACGTGGCAGCTGCTCTTATTCAACTACCACTTTGTGGAGCCAAATCCAGAAAGAATCCCAGGGAAAACCCTATTCTAAAGAACAAAGTTACATAGGAGATTGACTTCTTTGCCTTTTGACCCTGTCTATCCATGGAACCTCTAATCAAGTAGAGACATTTGGGTGCTTCCCTGTATATATTCTATGCTGGATCCTAGGAATCCAATCCCCTCTCAGTGGGGCTTTAAAACAAAAGTTTCTATATAAACTGAAGAAGCTTCTTGGATGAGAAGCAAAACATCTTCAAGCAAAAACAAAGCAAGTCCAGCTGCCTTTTGAAAGAAAACACCTTTGAAACAAGCTCACAGCCATATCATACATGTCACTCATTGTTGGTTTGAGTTTTAAGATGGGATGGGGGGGAGAGATGGTAGGATCAGAAGTCCAGGATGGTTAAGTTTTCTTCTGCCTTTCCTTAGATTTTCCAAGGTCTCTGAAGCCCTGGCAGAAAATCAGAGTAGGCAGACAGGTCTCAGCTGTAGGTCAATCTGGATTTTCAGCGTTGCAGTCTGCAGTGTTGGTCCTGCTAGCACTAAGCTTCCAATGTGTCTAAAATATGTTTTCTCCGCAGCGGTGGGTTGCAGCTGAACGGAAGCAGTGGCCACAAGTTTTTGGAGACTGAACCGAGGAGTGAGCCTCCTGTTTGTGCAAATTCAATTCTAAGCAAATTCGCAGGACACACCGAATCACAATTTCAGCGGCCATCCTTTGCCCCAGCATATTGTACAAACCCAGCCTGTAGCTGAACTGTACTAGGAATCCCAGGAGATTGGTAACTTGAGCAAATTATGATTAAGTTAGCCGTGTATGCAAGTCCGTGGGAAATGCATCCTCTCGGGCGCGCTTGACAACGTTGGTTGCTTTTTTGATTGTTGGGCAGAGAGAGGCTACAGACTTTGCTTGGAGCTCCTAAGCACTGAAGCAACAGCTGCAGAACTTACCAAGCAATAAGTCTCCATCTGTCGAAGAACAGGAGTGAACCCCCACATGAGTTCAGCGCACTTCACGATTTCAAACTGATTTTCTTCGCTGCTTTGTTGGGAAGCCGGGCAAACAGACGCTTGTATTTTCGAAATCGGGCTGAAATCTTGTTTCCGTTCTGAAAGTAAGGGCAAGGCAGGGCAGGGACCTGTTAGTCTGTTGCAGAAGCCAACCAATGAAGACTTATTCAAGAAACTATAATTAAGAAATCCGTGCCTTAGCTAGATCCGAGAGTCCCTTGCCCTTAGGATTGCAGTGCCACTCTATTGTAGGATTTGAAACGAAGCATCGCAGGTCCCGCGCTGCGCCACTAAGTGGTCAACTACATTTTATCTTAGTGTGTTGTGCGATAATTGGTTTAAGACTCCATGCATGATACCAACTTAAGAGAACAAGTCAACTCTGTTTCAGTTAACCCCGTCGGGGGGAATACATAGTGAAAGTTATTCGCTGGTTAAGACCTTTCGGTCACCCGGAGGCAAGCCGCCTGCAGTGGGCTTGTCTGGGACCAGTGGAGCCTCCTTCCAAGGCAGAGCAGCTGGAACAAAAATGGAGCTGGTATAGTAATAGCCAGTTCAACAGCCCCCTTCTAGTGCCATCCCATTCCTGAGGGAGCGGAAGATGGAAGGCCTCCTAATATCTAACGCCCCGGTATTTATAGAATAAAAAAACCCTAAAGACAAGTTTCTTGTGCTTCATGAATTTTAATTAAAAATTAAAAGCATTTACTTCTCTCCCCCCTCCCCACCCGCAGTCGTGACTCCGAGTTCTTCTGCGCTCCATGTTGGTAGTCTCGGTCTTCATCCAACCGGATCCCTGAGGACGTGAGAGATACTTCACACACATAGCGTTGTAGCAAACCCATATTGAGACTTGTTTGGATTTGTCCTAGCGAATGTTTGAATCTTGTTACTGTGATTTGCGAACGAAGGTTGGTCAGCCATCTGTGATTTCTTCAACGATCTTTGATTAAAGAGAAGCAAGAGTTGGCGGGACTTTAGAACCTAAACCCTGACCATTGCGAAACTGAGATCTTCCTGAAGGATCTCAACTTAATTTCTGTTCGAAAAGAGCTTGATTCTTCTCTATCAAATGCTGGGAAATAGTAGCGAAGTAGGCGTCAATTAGGGGGCAGTTGTGCAGTGGAGGAAAAGACGCCGGCAACTGAAATTAGTTTTTTTCAGTTGGTAATGAGGTATTAGGATTTTTTTTCATGGGATAGATCTGTCTGGATTGTCGAAGAGCTCTGAGTAGCTGAGCTTGGCTTGCAAATAAGTATCTTCGACGTGAACTGTGAAGGGCTGGAAGACTGCAGAGTGGACTTTAAATTTCAGCGATTTTGAAACTCGTTGTGGAGCACCTTCTGGAACTCGCTGCCTTGCGCTCTTGCAGTAGCCTGGTGGTGACTTGCGAAATATAAAATAATGCGAAGGAACGCTGAAGCAAATTATTATCAATATATTTTATTCCTGATAATAGCAGCAGCTAGGACGAACCTAGCCTCGAGATTTTAGGTCGATGTACCAAGTTGGAAGCGGGGGAGGGGATATTTGTCTGCCTAGGAGAGATGGAAAGTTGAATCACGGATGAAGAAAAAATCTGCCGAGAATGGCAGCATTTGGGGTATCCTTGCAGTTGAAACAGTCGGTTTTCAGGTTGCTGAGCTATCTGAGACTCTCTGCCAATGAAACCGGATGATTTACATTTGAACAGATACCCAGAAAGGCACTGGCAACAGATTAATTTACTTTACAAACCTATGAATTGCCACCGTCATTCCCGAAGTCAATCCCATCGAATTCAACACAAGCATAGAACCAGGTTAAAACGGTCATAGGATTTATAGCCTTCACATCATGCGATCAAGCTGAATTCCCCAGCGATGGGGTAACCTTCACGAAAGAAGGGACATGGAGCAATGGGTGGGCTAATCCTACAAAATACAGAACAGGTGCTATGAACGGAAGGAGTCAGGGAGAGAAGACCAACGGAGGAGGCGGAAATCGGCCCAGGATTTCGCGGGCTGAAATAATTTTCAAACCAGTAAAACCCTGACGTCGGATCGCATTTTGCCTTCCGGCCACTTCAATCCTGGTAATGCCTCATGGCTGAAATATATGCGTTTCGTGCATGCAAGTGGAGGAAACGGGTTTAGCCAACGGGGTCATAATATTTAAGGCGCGCCAGTTCCTTTAGCAGAACCCCCGGGGCGTGTCTTTCTTCACGGTGGAAGAAAGAGGCGGAGGGAGACAGGTCCGGCCCAGCGTCTTGCAAGGATGGCCGCCCCGTCCTGCCGACCACTTGGGATGTGATAGGATCACACCCTACGGGGTTCCTAGGGTGGGAGGGTGGGGGAGAGTCCCCAGCTCGGGACCGGCAGAGAAGGGTTGGGCAACGCTAAAGTAGCGCAACAGGTAGGGCAACCTAGGCTGCCAGTTGCAACACCGGGCATCCCTCGAAAGGGTACAAAGTTCCCCCGACCTCCTTCCACTCCCTGCCGCCAACAGGAAACTTCCCTGTTGCTTGCTTGTGGAGGCAGGGGAGGAGGAAAGCGATGGCCAAGGGCAAGTGACTCAGGAAGGAACTGACCACAGCACGTCGCTTTCTCTCCTATTGAGATATACGCGAGATATCCAGCCGTGCGCCAGCTACAGGCCGCTCCAGTCACCTTCTCCCCAAATATTCTTGCTCAAGTCCGAGAGCCGATGGTTGATCCTTTCTCACCCCCGAGGTAGTCATCCCCATTCTCACGTTATTGGGAGATCAACAACCCCGCCACGTTTTCCCCCCAAGGCAGCGCATTCGAACTCATGGACCTCTCACGCCCTCCCTCTCTCTCTCTCCGGGAGTCTCTTCCAACGGGCTAAATCCCCGCAATTCGGGGCTATTTTCGACGTCTACCTCCGGGGAGTCTTGCGGCCGCTGAGCCAACAGCCTCCACCTCCCCTTCCTCGCCACTTCGCCCCCTTCGCTCGGGAAGGCGCTAAGCAGCGACGGCCCGCTTGTTCCCCAGCCGCTTGCGCTCAAACGCGCCTTATAAGCCACAAGCCGAGCCTCCCCCCCCACACACACACTTCACTGCGTCCCCAGCTTCGGCCCGAGCCGAGACAAAAAAAACCCAAAACAACCACAGCCGAAGTGTAAAGGGAAAGCTTTCACTCAGCGGAGGCCTCCCCCTCAAGAGGAAAAGCCTTCCTAAGCGCCACAAGAGGCGGGAAGGCTTGAGAGAAATGAATGGCAGCGCCCCAATGGCGGGGGCTACTGAGGAGAAAGCCGCCTCTCCGCTCGTCCCCACTCAGTTCCCTCACCGGACAGGCGGCTTTATTTCTGGTTAAACTCCCCACCCCCCACGCCAGATGAAAACCTCCCCCTCCGCTGAAAAGTAGCGGCTAGAAAACCCAGCCGCGTAGGAGAAGGCAACATTCCGCCGCACGCTCTCTCCGCCGCCGCCCCTCCAGCGCAGCCGCCGCCGCTCCCTCCCACCCCCCCCAAGTAAGGCGGGTGGGCGGGCGGCT